>JAAAKG020148508.1:0-32044 GCA_010014905.2 Druon quercuslanigerum | reverse complement strand
TGCGTCCTGTCTCCATGGTGGGGCGCTCTGGCCAATCGCAGGCATCGTAAAGAGTATACATAAGAACAACATAACCTAATACCTCAGTTTCAGGTCAGCCCTGAAGAAGTGAACTGCAATGTTCACGAAACGTCGGCATAATTCGTAGTTTTGTGCACGATTGAAACCTGAAATATGTAAATTATTCAAATTGCGATAGTCAATATTTTACAATTTTAAAGAGTTAATCTAGAAATGTGTATATTTGCGTAATAAAGAATTGAAAATTAGTCAATTTTCAAGATATTTATTGTAATTTTGTGATTTTTTAAAATTAATTAAATAAATTAATTTTGCAGAATTAAACAATATCAGGATAATTTTTAATGATTATAAGGCTTAGAAGGTCTACAAGATTAAAAAATTATTTTTATAATATTCGTATGAAAAGTGTTAGTGATTTTTGATTTTGGAAAAACGCACTTTAAGAAAAAATTAAAGAAGATTTTTAAAAACCTCATACGATTTCCTAAAATTTCGAAAAACAAACTATAAGGTTTTAAAGCAAAATGTTTTAATTCGGTCAGATTAAAAAGTTTAAAAAATGTTATTATTTTGACCAGTAGTCAGCAAAATTTTAAATTAAAATTAAATAATTATTGTAAGAAATAAAGAATAATATATTATTTATTATATCCTAAAATATCATGAAAAGAGTTGTGACCAACTAAAAATTTTTTATTTATTTAATTTATCTTTTCCAATTAAAAACTCTTGTTTTTTAATACATTTTGCTTTTTATAATTAAAAATTAAATCCAAGATTCTAAATTCTAAATAGAATTCTAAGAGCCTCGGTGGCTCAGTGGTTAGACGCTCGGTCTTCACCTCAGAGGTCCGGGGTTCGATCCCTGAGCCGGTACCTCTGGAAATTTTTCTATGTACCTTTACCGAGGTTCTGGTGGTTCGGAACCCACCTTAAGCTGTAGGACTACTGTCTCGAATTTTTGAATTATTTTCAAATCATAAGTATATCCTTTTAGACAATTAGCCTGTGATTAAAATCATACAATAATAAAATTATTGACTTTTATATTTAAATGAAAGAAAAAAAATTTTAAGAAAATATTGATTCAATATTCCTGATCGAAAATATGGAAAATCATAAGGATTGCGTAATCTCAATATAAAAATATTTTTCTTAAAAAAATCTGCCTTGAAAAAAAAATTAATATATTAGTCAACCGAAAACTTATCCTTCTTCACCATTGATTTGTGTTACTTGCTGCTAAGTTCACCTTGTTATCTTATTTCGCATGCGAAATCTCATATTTCTTGTACTTGGATGGAAGCTTCTAATGTGTCCCCTAAGGGTTTACATTTTTCTTGCACCTTCTTCCCTATCCGTTACGCACCTCCTACACACTCACTTGGTGGTTGGAGGGGGACCTACAGTTTATGGTGGGTTCCGAACCACCAAGAGCAACAGCTTTAAGTACTTAAAGAACCTTTTTCTCTAGAGTTACCGACCCCACGACTCTCCCAAGATGAACAACTCCCTTGCTAGGGTAGTGTTCGCCGCATAGGCCACCGAGGAAGAAGTAGTAATCAACATTCTTAAGATTGTATCACTTTGAAGAAATAAAGTTAAGATTTTTCAACATTTTATATCTTCCAAATAAAAGAAATTCAATTAATAATCATAAAAATTACAAAATTTTGGTTGGCAAACTTTGAGCATTGCATTATTGTTTAATTAAAAACTCTTTGACTTTTGTGATTTAAAGTTGAAAGTGCTACAAGTTTTAATAACTGTCATTAAAAATTCAATAATCGTCGCAATCTATCAATGAAAATTACTTTAGTTTCATTATTTATATTTGAAAGGAATATAGTCTTGAGTTTTTGTTATGACATCAATTTTGGAGATGTGAAATTTTAAATTCTGAAAAAAACTCTGAAAAAAAATTTGAAAGTTTTTTCTTTATAAGTAGCAATTTAAAGGAGCATAAAGCAAAATTCTTTTTGAGTTTCGAAAAGAATTTCGCTTGCGTGAAACTGCCTAATTAAATGGAAAGATCGCGAGTAGCAGGAAAAAATCTTATAAGGTGAAGGTCTAAGGGTTGCAATTCAAAAAAGGTCGCTTGAGCTGAATTAAAAACATAATCGAATTTCATTTGACATGCTTTACTGCTTTCCAGTGCATGCGGCCCGGTTTGAAAATATGAATTTTTGAAAATTGTGGCTGTCGTCACTGATTCACTAGGGTCAGTCACGTCGAACGCCTCTCACCGAACATTATGTACAGTGAAATATTTTATTAATTATATTGTTCAACTTCTCTTCCACAGGGAGCGACCTATATTTTTATAATATGCATACAAAACCTGATCTGTTAAACAAACTATCGCTCACTACGCAATGTAATGTCGACCTTATTCATCGTGCCAGGTCCAGGTTTCCTCCTGCCAGGTTCATTTCGTCCTCAGGCAAGGTTTCATATGGAACGGGAACTCTAGTAGATGCAAACAATGAAAAAAAAACTGATGGCTGATCATACAACCTAAAGACTCGTTGACGAATGCAGCACAAAGGTCCGACATTTTACACGCTAACCACGGATTCATCATAACAAACTCAACCAGTCAGGGCTGATAACGAATATTTAACATGTTGCTGATAGAATGCGCGTACTATCTCACGTTGGAATATTTCTAGTTCGAAGGGAGAGTTTGTTCAGAGAAAAAGAACCATCTTTCTCTGTCCAATCCCGAGGCTTCCCAGACCCTCCAGTTCCTACTGAGCACCAACCAGAAGAGGTCGACGTATTTTGGAGTTGAACCTAAGATGTTTAAGAAAGTTGAAAATAACATAAATAACTTTGAGAACCTATACTGTTCCCTCATGACACCTAAGGAGGAATGTCAACCAGTCGCTGATGTAGAGGATGTAGAAGACTATTTCGCTACAGGGCTGAATGATGTTAAAATTTGATCGTGGAAGACGTTTCCTTCAAGCATCTGGCCAGCATTTTGCACCTGACATCTTAACACGGAAAACCCTACTCCGGTATGGTTGGTGGTAGTTCACACAGTGGCAAGAACTTTTTTGAACAAGCTGTAGAAAAACTTCACAGCTTATCCTAAGTGATAGGATCTTTCGCACATTCTCACATATGTGGTAAGAGATGTACAAACAACGTGGTTTGAAGGAAACATGCAACAGTTGATGTATAAACTTAAAAATATTTTTATTTGAAATGAAAAGCAGTTGAATTGAACTAAAAACGCGAATTTTCAACAAAATAGTTTAATCCTCCACAAATTCTAAATAAAGAATAATAATTTCTCATACAAAAATACTATTTTTTAACAAACTAGATGAATTATTAACTAAGAAATCTATTTATCTTGGAATATGCAGTTCAATTTTCAATATTTAAATTGGAAAATTCTTCAATTTTAAGATTTGCCATTGAAGATGATTTCTAATAAATAAATTCAAAAGCTTCTAATATTCTATACCTTCCAAATTTAAGAAATTACAACTATAAATCACCAAAATTACCGAATTTTTAATCGAAAAAACTAAAGCATTGCATAATTTTTAAAGATAAAAGCTTTTTTATTGTTGAGATTCAGAATTTAAGGTCTTATAATTTATAATAGCGGCAATTAAAAACTCGTGAATGCGCAATCATAAATAATAAAAATAATTAAATTTTCATTATAAGTATTTTCTAGGTATGTAATTGTAATAGTTTTCAATATTTATATTTTGCATATTTAAAAAAAATGTCATTTTCAACGATTTATCTTTTAATATTCCTTAATTTCTAATATCTCTAAGTAAAGATTGACAAGTTTGTAAGATTTATAGTTTAAAATGATGTCATTTGGAAAGTTTTTTTTAGCAAATAAAACGACCTAATTTAATGTAAATATTTCAGAAGTAAATAAACTTAAAGTCTTTTCTGTATGAGGTAACGACTGTGGCATATATGAACACGTTTCACGACCATTTGATAAATATACTTACGATAAATGTACATCTTATGCAAATATGAATGTAATTATCAGTCTGCTTTCTGCTTGGAAAAATGAGCGTCGTTTATGCTCTAGTATTCACCTGCTTCATCATCCTCATTTCTATTGGTGAACATAATATCATTGCATATATATACATAATTTAAAAAATTATTTTTAAGCGTTTTGCAAATAAAAATTTGACCAAAGATGATCGAAATATGCCCAATTGCTATTTTAGTTGAACTCGAAATTACAGTTAGGAAAATTCAAAATAAAAGCATAAAGTGTCGGCGCCCGTTTTTTTTAAAATCATGAGATTTCAGATGTTAATATTGTTCTAATAGTTGCAATTTTTAAGCAAACGATTTCAATTTCTTATTTATTAGGAATTTTTTCAATCAATGATCAAAATCTTTCGTTTTAACTTTCTCATTTGCTTTCAATGAAAATAATTTTTTCAAAGATTGCTTTTAATCAGGGACGTCTAACGTGAGTTCGCGCGCTTCTCCTTTCTTTCCCTTCTCCGAGGGCTTCACCGAGAATTCTCTTCTCGTTTCGCCGAGGACCCCTTTCCACATCGTGCTCACCGCATGAACGCATCTAAGGTGGTAAGAGAGGGGATTGACGAGTGACAGTTATTTACACCGTACACTCGCGTTGGACATCTCTGCTTTTAATAATCCTCTTATTTTTAATGTTTATAATAAATAAATTATTAATGTAGTACTCATTATAGTAATTGGTAATCAAATATCTGTAGATTTTAAGACATAATAACTGACGCTTTATTTTTTAAATAGATTTTTCTTCCTTAATAAATTTGTAAGAAAGCCCAATACTTCTCTTAAATTTCAAAGTAAACCGCATTTCTTAAACAATAATAGGACGCACGAAACGTTTTCTCGATTCCTAATTAGTCATTTTTTGTTCTGTAAACTGAAATACGTTATTATTGCGAAATCGGGTTTACAAAAGAAATGCAATCCTCCGTTTCTTGTTGCAGAATCAGGTTTAACGTTCGATTGTTTACCTAACGGCGAACCTATTCCTGGCGTTGATCATGGTGCACCTTCCTCTTCTTCTTCTAAAAGAAATAATTCACCAGAGGGCACTCGTACTGCTCGTGACTCTCCACTTCGTGCCAGGTCCAGGTCTCCTTCTGCGAGGTCCATGGTTCCTCCTTCCAGGTCCATTATTCCTCCTGCCAGATCCATGGTTCCTCCTGCCAGGTCCATCGTTGCTCCTACAAGGCTTCCTACTTCTGGTGGATTAGGATGTGGCCTTGAACAACTTGCGTTTATTCGACTTATTTCCTGCCGTAATCAGAGCCGGATATTTGAATTACGAAGATACACTTTTCCTGCAAATAAACCACTGGAAATGCTAATGGGTAAACATATGTTTATGCCCATGCCGACCCAAGAACAAATTGTATTATACTCATCCGATGGTGACGTTTTTGCTTTGCTGGAAACCCACGATAAACTTGCTGGAATGTATACAATGGATAAGAAAAATGGAACTAAAAGACGTGCGAAAATAAATATTGCAAGCGGAAAGGTAACGCCTTTAACAAGAGCAGAACTCAATGAAACTCCAGTAGGTATTCACCGGACAATCTCAGGGTGTTTTTCGGTGCAAAATTCAAACCTTCCTCCTGAATAATAATAATTTTTAAAAAAAATGTAAACTTGAAACCCATTTTTCGCAATCCCAAATCGGCTAAAAATGTTTCTGTAAACTAAAAATTACGAATAAAAAAGTAAATGTGTTATGATGCACGAGGCTTTATTCCATTACCAATCTCCAAGCCAGTCCATTTTATATAACTTATTTAGTTCTGTCCAGATACAATATAAGAAATCGGTTGCTGAAAATGGCTCAGGGATGGTTCCAAAGGAAAAACCCCCAAGTCAAGGCGGACGATCTCTTAAAGTGTACGGTCTTAGTCGTGAATGAGGGGCTCTTCAAGGGTGCAATGAGTCGTACAACAATGCTAAATACGCTGGAGCTGGGACACGTTCGGACAAAGTAAAATAACGCGATTGTATGCTCTCTTGTGTAAGAGACATCTAGAGCTCTGGAAATTTTTGCACTAACCGCTGCGATACAGGGAAAAAGTAGGTAAATTCACTTTTATTTATTGTTAACTTAAAGTTTGTTTGTTGGCGTTGTACAAGAAACAATTTGAATAGTACTTGATAAGTTGTAAGGTAGTAATCTTAAAATATACAAAACCTAAATTTAACTTAACTACAGGGCTACAAAATTTTCTAAAACTAAATAATCTAAATATAAAAAAATTAAAATATATATGTCTAGCCGCGACTTCTGAAGAGAATTGAAAAACAAATGGAGGTTATGATTGCTCTCTAATTTCAACATTTCATTGATACATTCTGAATAGTGAAGAGCGACGACTCATTTCACTATTAACATACAATAGCTCAATTTGCCAAGTTGAATAATTCGGAAAATTAAAGGGTAACATTTCTAGAAGCATTTGAAATCATACATAAATCTAGTAATTTCAAATAAAAATAGTGTATCCGAGAATGCTCACCTGTCTTTCAAGAAACATGGCTCAACGCCAAAACGATTTTGGCAACAGTGCATTAGCTTTTGTTATTTTTCAATACTAGGTGCCCAGACAACAGATGCAAATTCGAGTTTGGCGCTAAAAATTGTTTCAAATAGTAACATTACTGATGCTGCTTTTTCAAATATTTTCATGTACGCAGAGGAAAACGTAAATTTTCCTAGCAGCAGCAACAATAAATGTTGCATTTTAAAAGTCTATCAAAGAGCATCCTAAGATCTTTAATCTTATCAACCGTTACTAAATTTACTACATTAATTGAGTACTGATAAATCAGCGTGCCATTCTTTCTTGTGAATGATTCCACCCTACACATTTTCGAGTTAATAAGAAGGCAGTGATTGTGACAATATTTGTTTAATTTGTTGAGGTTCGCCTGTAGAATTGTGAGTTTGACTTTTAAAAGTGAGTCCGATCTTTTCTTGCGCATTGCTAAACGATGTTATTAGGGTTTATCAACTTTAGTATCTTAATAGTAACAGTGTATACTGAATTCAAAAGTTAATTTTTTAATGCGACATTGTAATATGTACTCAATTTTTAGAATACATATTTTAATGTCAGGTAATTCAGAATTTTGTATTTCCACAAAAGAGTTTAACCCTCCACAAACTTTCAAGGAAGATTAATTTTCTACCAAGAAAGACATTTTAAATAAAATTGATGAATTTAAAGATGTATAATGCAACATTATTTAGTTTTAAGAATTGTAATTAAAGATTGGAAATAAAAAATTTTTTAATTTCCACAATAGGCCATTTAATATTCTTTAATTTATAATGTTCCTAATAAAGATTAAATGATTTATAACACGCAATTTGAAGGAACACAAATCAAAATTATTCATAAAATTGAAAAAAATTTTAAACGGAAATCATCGAAGTTGCGATTATTCTACAGTTAAAAATTCGTAAATTTTAAAAATATAGAATTTAAAATTCCCTAATTTTCAGAAAAAATAATTGGAAGGTATGTAATTTAGAATTTTTTATTGATAATTTGAGTGTAAAGATTTGAAATTGTGAAATCTCTAGTTGTACAGGTTTGCAAATAAAAATGCTTTAAACTTTACCAGTAAAAAATTACAACGTTAATTTCTTAATTCTTATAATTGCCTCTACTTTGGACCACTCGGCGTAGAATGTCGTAAGCTTTAAAACAGATCTCAAAAAATTAGAGCTTAATTTCCGATTAAATTATACTAAGAAGTTTAAAGGAAGATTAAATTTTTCTGTTAATTTTAGATTTTCACTGCAAATAAGCACTTTTAAAAGATTTAATCCCCTTGATCTTGTTACAGAGATAATTTCAGCTTTCAATCGTTTACCTAACGGCGAGACTATTGATCGTGGTAATCGTGGCGTACCTTACTCTTTTTCTTCTGAGCAAAACAATTTACCAAAGAGCAATCTGTCAGCTTCCGAAAGTCCACTTTGTGTAAGGTCCAGGTCTCCTGCCAAGTCTGTGCTTCCTCCTGCCAGGTCCAGTACTCCTCCTGCCAGTTCCGTGCTTCCTCCTGCGAAGCTTCCTTCTTTTGACGGAGAAGGATGTGGACTTGAGGAATTAAGATTTATTCAGCTAATTCCCCACTCGAATTCAGACCGGATATTTGAGCTTCGAAGGTACACGTTTCCTGCGGATAGACCGCTTCAAATGCAAATCCAGCAAAAAATGTACACGCATATGCCAACCGAAGAACAAATTGTTGTATCCACATCTAATGGTGACGTTTTTGCTTTGTTGGAGACTCATAATAATCTTGCTGGATTTTATACAATGGATAAAAACGTTAACTGTATAAGACGTGCAAAAATAAATATGGTTAGCGGCACGGTTGTCTCATTAACCAATAAGGAACAGAGTGAAACTCCAGTAGGTAAACGCCGCTCAATCTCAGGGTGTTTTTCGGTGCGAAATTTAAATTCTTATCCTCTACACCATTAATTAAAGAAAATGTGTACTTAAAATCTATTTTTTCGATCCGCAATAGGATTAGAATGTTTCATTTAACTGGAAGTTACAAATTAAAAAGTTATTGTGCTATGATTCTCTAGGCTTTTCTTGATCCTTAATATCCAAGTCGTTCTATATCATATATCGTATTCAGTTCTGTCTGGCTGCAAATTGAGAAATCAGTTCTCGAGCGTGGCTCATGAATAAAGTACGTAGTCTTACTCTTGGTTTTATACCCCCAACCCTTCCTTATTAACTGAAGTTCGGTGGGACGGACATCATAAATACAATTTGCACCATATGATGAATTACTACTTAAGTTGGATAGGGAAGGACTGAAACCTTAATTTCAAAAAGGCATGCACACGGAAAATGTAAAGATCAAGTTTCAGAAGACGAATGGTGACTGGGTATTTGGAATGCTAGGACTGTGAATGATCTCATGTTAAAAGAATTACGAGAAACTGTGCACGTGAGGAAACCAGATAGTGTATGTGTGCCTGAAAAAAGAAAAAGGTATGCGTAAGTAGGGACATAGAAAACAGGTTGTTGAAGAGCGGATTTGACATATGGTCCGAAGTAGATAGTCACACCGCAGGCAGGGAGTAGGTCTGACTTTGAATGAAAGAGCGAAGCAGCATCTCGGAGATCATGATTTCGTATCTCCCAGATTGCTGTGGGCTAAAATAAAAGTAGGAGTCAATAAATTATATATCATGGCACGTTACGCGCCAGTTGGTAGTGATACCAGAAAGGTAAAAGACGCCTTCTGGGACACTTTAAGTGACACGATAAATATTTTCGATCACGGTGAAAGAATAATTTTGCTAGGAGATATGAATGAATAAATGGGCATCCAAAATCAGGATACAGAAAGATTACTAGGTAATTTTGCGGATCCAAGAGCAAACTATAACGGAGATAAGTTAGTTAGCTGTTGGTATATGACAAATCGTGGTACCGCACTTGTAGGAATAATAATAATGATAAGACTTTGTCTCAGCAGAATTTAGGTGCAAATAAATAAATTATAAGTTATTCATTAGCTTTCGCAGAAGAAAATAGTTTCTTTGGTCTTGTATTTTGAATGGTAGATCCTGACATTTAGGTTCCATTGTATTTCATTTCGTGTCGGCTTGTTTGACAAGCTTGCATCCACGCTAAGTATTATAATCACAGCCAAAATAAAGCCTCAAGAGAAATTTGTACTACTTACCCTTTGCTGGACAGCTCTCTATAACATTTGGTGAACTGAATTGAAGTCTAAAGAAATTTAAAGAAACGAAAGCAGATGGATCGGGCCTACTATAATTTACCATATTTTTTAATATTGCCTGAGAACTGGTCACTCTATTTGGAAAAACTGTGCAACTAAATTTTGGTGGCTGAAAAAGTGCTATTTTCTAAACGATTTCTTTAGATTTACAGAAATTGTAATTAAATACTTTACCATACTTTTAGAACATTCTTTATGATTCCATTGTTTTGTTTGTTTTAATACAAATTTACCTTTAATTTGAAATGATTTTCTTTGTCTGCGTCTAGGTCTTTCGAAAATTTGTCTATTTTGTAGATTCATGATTGAAGATTCTTTAATTGTTAACTTTTTACACTTAGTAAATAGTAATTTTTGCAATAAAATAAATTTCAATATGTGTGGTTTCAGATGATATATTGTTCATTTTTTTTAATATAGATGTGAATCTGGAATGAGTGCAGTGGGAATTTGTTTAAACAACTAAAGTAAAGATAATTCAATATTTTAAATCAACTTCCAAATTTTAGAAATCACAAACATAAATAATTATAATTGCAAAATTTCCAATTGAAAATACTTCAATCTCTTAAAATTTTAAAAATAAAATGTTGAAAATTAAAAACTGTACTTTTTTAAATTCAAAACTTAGTGTTGTTCCATTAAAACCTCTTTAATTTTAGCGATTTACAATTGAAGATTCTTTAATTTTAAGCAGTATGCATGAAAATTCTTGAATTTGGATAATTATCATGGTCAAAAGTCAACAAAATTTAATATTCTAAATCTTTCAAACTGAAGAAATTTTAAACGTAGTTCATCAAAATTGCGATTGTCTATGTTTTACAATTTTAAAGAGTTATTATTAAAAATTCGTACATTTTTTAATAGAGAATTGAAAGTTACTTAATTTTCAAGATATTTATTGTAAAGGTATGTAACTTTGAATTTTTTTGAGATTATTTTGAAGATTTTTCTATCGTGAAATCTTCCATTTTATAGGTATGCAATGAAAAATGCTTTTAAACTGAACAGTAAAAAATGACAACTTTAATTTTGATGTAAACTCTCATAATATTCGATGTGTTTAAAATTTATGTAAACCAAATTTATTCAAAAAGTCAGAAGTGTGTCTACCATGGAAAAATCGACGCAGAAGCTCATAAACTGTGTAGAAGATTAAACAAATGTACAGCTTTATTTCAGATCGTCTTATCATCTTTTTAAAGCCGTCAGTGATTGTAAGTGCCTCTCGTGCTAACCTTGTAGGAAATCTTCGAAATAATTGTATATTAATTATCAGATCAGGTTTCCAGAATTGGCAATAAATTTTGGGCGTGAAACTGATTAATAAAATGCAAATATCTTAGAAGACAAGCTCTACAAAATAATACATTTACAACAGCATTACATAATGAAGTACAAGGATTAATATATTAATCAGTGTTTCCTCTGCTTTTACAAAATGAGGATCATTTATACTCTGCTTTTTACCTTCTCATTCACCCTCGATTCTATTGGTAAATATAGTATTATAATTTAGAGTTTGTTCCGGAAGAATTAGAACCTCTTTTGGTAACCCTTTTGGAATAATAGCCTCCGCAAATTTGCAAAGTAATTATCGAACAGCGCTTCTCAAAAACAGATTATATGCTCATTGCATCAGCACCTTAAGTCTGCTTAATTGTGGCAAAAGTCTCGGTTGCAGACTTGCCAAGTTTAGCACAAATCATAACTGCGGAAGCCTACAGAAAGGTTTAATTCTCTTGCGATATTTACTACGCAAATACTAGCAGGTGACTGCACGAACATGCACTTGTTTCCGGTATAAACTGCTACCCATCCTGTCCATAAAAAAGTCCCTTTATTGCTCCGTCTGGGCTATAAAAATTCAGCCCTATTAATTATGGAAAGGAATACGTATAAGACTGTGTATGTTCGCTTTTTCTGTTTGCAGAGTTAAGTTCAAAGTTCGACCGTGTACCCAATGACGGCCCTATTTCTGGTCTTCCCCGTAGCAGACCTGCTGTTTCTTCCTCTGAAAGTAATAATTTGCCACAGAGTACTCTTCCCGCTGAAGAGCCTCCTTTTCGTGCTAGGTCCAGGTCTCCTTCTGCCAGTTCCAGGTCTTCTTCTGCCAGGTCTACGGTTCCTCCTGCAAGGCTACCTACTTTTGACGGATTAGGATGTGGACTTGAACAACTTAAATTTATTCAGCTTATTCCACGCGCGAACCGAGATCGTATATTTGAACTTCGCAGGTACACTTTTCCTACAAATAAATCCCTTGAAATGCAAATAGAAAACAAAATGTTTACACCTGTGCCAACCCAAGAACAAATTGTATTATGCAAATCCGATGGTGACGTCTTTGCTATATTGGAGACTCATAATCAACTTGCTGGAATGTATACATATGGTAATAGATACCGGACAAAAAGACGTGCGAAAATAAACATGGAGAGTGGCGCGGTTAATCTATTGACAAGAGAAGAAGTACAAGAAACTCCTGTAGGACACCGCCGCGCAATCTCAGCGTGTTTTACAGTGCGAAGGACTAACCTGAGTCCTCAGTAACTATAATTTAAAAAAAAAATTAATACTGAAATATAATGTTTCTGATCCAAAATCTAATAGAAATAATTCATGTAACTGTTGATTAAAGTTAAATGTAAATGTTTTATTATTATATAAGCTTCACTTTATTCTCAGTATCCCAGTCAGACTTTTTAATATCCAGTTCTGTTTGGTTCCTTCATGAGCTGAGATGGAAAGTCTTTTACCAAGATACCGGGCGGATCCTCTGCTTGTTGATATAGGGTTCCTGTACTGAGGGTGACTGCTAAATATGGCTACAAATCAAGTAGGTACGTACAATATTTGAGGGGCGTTTTTGCTTTATGTACGATCTCCCACAGGATACATGATTATCACAACAAAACAAAACTAACGGCTGATCATAATAGTAAAAGTCGCATGCACCAACTCAGCAGAAGGATAGGCTGAGCAAGACAGTACGCGTCCCGCATTATTTCCTGTAATTGACTACATAATATCCAGCAGGAAGTTCACGGAAGTTCACATAAATAACTTCTAAGAGCTCTGTAGTGCACTCATGACACCTTCGGAGAAAGGTCCACAGGGTCTACAGGGCTAAATGGTATTTAAAGCTACTGGTGCAAGACAATTTTTTAAATCCAATAGCATCTGGCTTGCATTTTAACCTTATATCTTAAGTTGGAAAACCCTGTTCCGGCCTGGTTTGGGAGAGGAAGACAGTGCTCTTCCTGAAGATGGGCATCTTGTTTGACCCAAAGAATTGGCGGCTAATTTGTTATCTGATCACGCATTAGTAGTTTAATTTTAAATATTTATATTGCCAAATTCTTTAATTTTAAGATTTGTGATGGAAGATGATTTATTTGGAAGAAGTATTAATCAACATTCCTAAGATTGGATCACTTTGAAGGAATAAAGTCAAGATTTTTCAATATTTATTATCTTCAAAATTAGAGGAATTAAAATTATTAATGATAAAAAAAAAGAATTTTGGATTAGGAAAATTTAAGCATTGCATAATTTTAAAAATTAAGAATTATTTTATTTTTGAGATTTAAAATTGAGTGTTCCATAATTTTTAATAACTTTCATTAAAAATTCTCTGATCATCGCAATCTGTAAATTGAGTTTTTTTATTTGATCAATTTTGTAGACTTAAAATTAAAAATTCAGAAAGAAATTCTGAAACAAAAATTTTGAAAGTTTTTCTTCAGTAAGTAGCAATTTAAAGAAGCATTAATCAAAATTCTTGAATTTGGATAATTATGAAAATTGAAACTATGCAACTGCTCCCGTTAACCTTGTAGATAATATGCGAGGATAATGCGTACAAACTTAGATGTCAATTCTGAAGAATTTCGAAAAGAATTTTGTTTGCATAAAACTGAGTTATGAATGTTCAAAAATTAGACCTGCTGTCACTGATTCCCTGATTCACGTTTTGCGGTTTTTTAACAATTGCTTTTTACGAGTTTTAAATGTTTTTGCTTATTTTTGAGATTTTTCAGTGGTAATTTAAACCGAATCATTTGTATGGCGTGTTACTTTTTCGAGCATTGGATAGCCTTTATAACAGGTGCGTTCCGCTAGAACCTCCACAAAAAAATTCCAATATTTTCCTAATGCGATAGTTTTGGGCATTTTTGGGCACCAATGCCGATTTTTAATTCGTTTAGTTTTTTAGAAATATTTTGGGTGGAGTTTATGGCCGCTAGTACATCCAGAACGGAAAATTTTTAAAAATCAACAGCGCCAGAATTTTTGACTTCTTTGGAATCTTCAAAAATGCAAAAATTTAATTCGAAACAAGAACCCCTATCTTCTGAAAACTACCCCTAAAATTAAATATAATCATAATCTAAATTTAAGCATATCCGAATTTGGGGTTTTTTGGGGGCTCTTCTTGGGCACCAATACCGATGTTTGGAATATTTTATTTTTCTTAAAAAAACGGACATGTACTTCTTGCAACATGTAGTTTAATTTCTGATAATCTATGCCTTCGAATTTAACAAAATTACAATTATAAAGCATTAAAATTACAGAAATTTTAGTCGAAAAAACTGAAGCATTGCACAATGTTTAGAGTTAAAAGCTTTTTTATTTTTGAGATTCAGAAATAAAGGTTTTACAATTTGTAATAGCTACAATTCAAAACTCGTGAATTACGCAATCATAAATCATTTAAATAATTTAATTTTTATTATTTATATTTTCCAGGTATGTAATTTTGTACATTTTCAAAAGTTAATTTTGCACATTTAAAATAAAAAATCGTTCATTTAAAACGATTCATCATTTAATATTCCTGAATTGATAATATCTCTAAATAAAGATTGACGAGTCCGTTTAAAATGATATCATTTGGAAATGTACTGTATGAGATAACGACTATGGCTACGTATCACGGCCGTTTGATAAATGTATTTAACTTAAATTTACATGTTATGAAAATATGAATGTATTAATCAAGTCTGTTTTCTGCTTGGAAAAAATGAAAGTCGTTTCTGCTCTGCTCTTTACCTTCTTAATCGTCCTTAATTTTATTGGTGAATATAATAGTGTTATATTATATAACTAATTTAGAAATTATATTTTAACGTTTTGCAAATAAAAACTAGACAAAAGATATTCGTAATCTGACCAATTGGTATTTTCACTGAACTCTGTATTAAAAATATTATACATAATTTATTTTAAAGCTTTTTCCTGGAATTTAAAGTTTAGAAACATTCAAAATCAAACCATAAACTTACCGCGAACGTTTTTTTAGAATCATTAGATTTCAGATGTTGATATTTTTCTTAACTTTTCAGTTTTTTAAGCAAACCAGTTTAATTTGTTGCTTGTTTTAAATTTTTTCTGTCTGTAATTAAAATCTTTTGTTTCAATTTTCACATTTGCTTTTTTAATAAAAATATTATTTTAAATCCTAATTCCTGGATTATTTTGTCAAATTAGGTGGAAATTCTCTTAGATTCAATTTTTATATTCAACGAATTATTTATGTATCACTGAGTATAGTAATTGATACATCAGAAATCGATCAATGTTGACACCTAATAACTAACGTTTTATTTTTTGTTGAATAGATATTTATTTCTTAATAAATGTGTAAGGAAGTCCAGATTCCTAATTAGTCATTTTTTGTTGCGTAAACTGAAATATATTATTATTGCGAAAACGGATTTACAAAATAAATGCAATCCTCCATTTCTTGTTGCAGCATTAGGTTCAACGTTCGATTGTTTACCTAACGGCGAACCCATTCCTGGCATTCATCGTGGCGGACCTTCCTCTTCTTTTTCAAAAAGAAATAATTCACCAGATGGCACTCTCACTGTTCCCGAGCCTCCTCTTCGTGCCAGGTCTAGGTCTCCTTCTGCCAGGTCAGAGGTTCCTCGTGTCAGGTCCGTGCTTCCTATTACAAGGCTTCCTACTTCTGACGGAATAGGATGCGGACTTGAACAACTTCCATTTATTCGACTTATTCCTTGCCGATATCCAAGTCGGATATTTAAACTACGAAGGTACACTTTTCCTGCAAATAAACCACTTGAAATGCAATTACGAAAAAATATGTATACACCTATGCCAACACAAGAACAAATTGTATTATGCACATCCGATGATGATGTTTTTGCTTTGTTGGAGACCCATGATAAACTTGCTGGAGTATATACACGTGATAAATACTCTGGAAATAAAAGACGTGCAAAAATAAACATGATAAGTGGAAAGGTTACGCTTTTAACAAGAGAAGAACTCAAGGAAACTCCAGTAGGTATCCGCCGGACAATCTTAGGATGTTTTACGGTGCGAAATACAAACTCCCATTCTGCAGACCATTACTTAAGAACAATGTAAGCTTGAAACTCAATTTTTGCGATCCCAAGTGGACTAAAAGTGTTTTATTTAACATAAAATTACGAATAAAAAGTTAATGTGTTATGATACTGTCATCAATATGCAATTCAGTCTTTTTTGAAGTGTCGTATCTGGTTCTGCCCGGCTACAAATTAAGAAATCGGTCACGGACAATGGCTCAGGGATGGTCCCAAAGGAAAACTCCCCAAGTCAAGGCGGTCGATCACCTAGAGTAAATAGTCCTACTCTTCAATGAGGGGCTCTTTAAGGGTGGACAAAACCTTCCCCTAGCTACTTGTTGGAATAAAAAAGATAATACCAAACATAGTTGCACGCCAGTTTCAGAACGATCGAATACGCAGGGCTCCCGTCAGTGACTCGTACAACAATGCTGAATACCCTAGAGCTGGGCCACGGTGCGATAAGGTAACGTAAGGGAATTATATTAATCTAGATGGCACCTTGGGCTGCTTTGCGACTGCACATTTCGAACTACCAGATGACAGATGTTTAGAAGGACGGTTGACTTGTGGTTTGTTGCAGCGTCGGTAAATTGTTTTGTTTTTTAATAAAAGGTGTTTATAAAGTACAGTTATTTGCAATTTTCAGAAGCTATTTTTAGGCTATGCAATTTTGCGTGCTCTACTTCGTTCTTTTTATAAATGCAGATGAGCAGCAGAAACGTTTTGAAACATCAAGTAGTGATCAAGGTAAGTTATAACCTAAGTTTTTTAAAGCATTTTCAGGGAATAATACATAAGGGATCAGGGTGATGGGAGGGTAAAAGTTATTGGGTGATTATTATTTCTTGTTCCTTCCTTAAAAGGTGACGAAACTTTTTTGTTGCTAATAGTTAATTAGTACTTCTTTTATAATTTTTTCGAAACTATTAAAAGAATTTTTAAAGATCTTTAATTTGACCACAGTTTGATTAAAATCCATCGTAAATAATCCGAGATATGCGCAAAAAACTGGAAAACCATAGGCGTGACCTTGAAAGGTAATTTTAAAGGTTAAAAGGCTTAACTCTTCAGGAAAGAGTTTTATTTTTGTAACGTACACATAGCACCAATTCCGCTTGGAGAAGCCTTGTGGGATAATTTTAAATCAAGTGCTTAAACGTTGACTAATTTTAATTTTTAAATTATCAGAAATAAAAACCTAAATTTTTTAATTCAAAACTTAATGTTATTTTTAATAGTTTAAATTAAATATTTGTCAATTATTAAGGTTCTATCATCTAAGGTTCTTACATCTAAAATCTTTGCAATTAAAAATTCTTCAAGCTTGCAGAGCAGAAATGACGAACTTACCTTTTTTTTTTTGAAAACTCTTATCTTAATTTGATGGGAGGAATTCCAGAAAATAAAACCAAACATCTAGCAAAAAAATTTGGACAACCACCATTATATGTTCCTATTGCAGTCTGAAAAAACTCCTTTCTCCTAAAAAACAAAAAAATTACATTTTCTTTCGGACAAAAATAAAAAAGGAGAAAGAAAAATGAGAAGGCGAACAAATTTATAAATAAAAATAAAAATAAAATTTCAAGCGGGCAGGGACAGCATCGCAACCACGATGCTCTCTCTCTCTCTCTGGCAATTAAGAATCAAAACCTAAAATTCAAGTGAAAGTTCAAAGGGCAAACCAAAGTCATAAAAAAACCTAAAACAGAAATTACCTCTAATCCAGGTCAGCCAAATTAAAATTTAAGAAATTTCCTTTCCTTCGCGTCAAAAGTTCGGGCGAATTTTCCTTCCTTTCATTTTTATTTCCTCTTTTTATTTTTGTCTGGAATGAAAGGAAAGTTTTTTCTTTTCTCCAAGAAAAAAGTTTTTTGTTTTTTTTTCAGATTGAAATAGGAATATTTTATCGTTTTGTTCAAATTTCGTCGTTAGATTGTTGGTTTTATTTAAATTTTTAAATTTTTATATTGTTTTATGCGTGTAAAATTAAAGCATTCCCGATTTATTCAAAAAATTAAAAATTGTCTCTACTATGAGCAAATCGATTTTTAACGATTATAGCTCTATGGCTTTATGACCGGCCGTCTTATCGTCTTTAAAAGTCGTGAGTCTTTTTCAGTACCTCTCGTGCTAACCTTGAGACAATCTGGCGATTGTGTACATTATTTACGATATCAGTTTTAAAGAATAGTAAATCAATTTTTTGGGTAAAACTGACTAATGAAATGTAAATGTCTTAGAACGACAAGCTCTGGAAAATAACACCTGCAGAATAGATTTCCATATTGAAGCACTAAAATTAATATATTAATCAGTGTTTTCTCTACTAGGACAAAATGAAGGCTGTTTATACTCTGATCTTCACCTTTTCAAATATCCTGAATTCTGTTGGTAAATATAATAGTTTAATATATATATATATATATATATATATACACATATATACAGGGTGGACCATTTGACCTTGACCTGGGAAGCAATTTTGAAGGTTATTTGAAGGTAAAATTATTTTTTTCTAATAGAAACCCCTAATTTTGATCCCGGATTTGAAAAGAGCGGAAAATTTTGCGTATAAGATGTTGCATTAGTCAAGGTTGCTTCAAGGTAAGATAAAGGTTAAATAGGCAAAAATGACATAGCGAGCTATATCTCAGAATATACGTAAGATACGGAAAGATGTTTCAGACAACAGTTGTAGGAGACAATAGGGTGCATATATTGTTACCAAATACTTTTATCTTGAAGGCGATTTTCAAGGTCGCTTAAAGGTAAAAGTGAAAAACTTAAATTGTATGGATTCAAAATGCTAAGCTTCTACCGTGTATTATTGAGGTCCAATAAACTTTCGAAGATTGGTTAACAGCGTCATCGAAAAAATATGGACCAATCAGATAGCCATTTATAATTCCGCACAAAACATTAAGGCTCCAAAGATGTTGGTGATCAGCGGTTCTGTACTAGTGTGAATTTGTATCTGACCAATAATGACATTTTTGTATTTTTAAAGCTTCAGTGTTTTTAAATATAGCCTCGTCAGAAAACATAACGAATGTTGACAACTCACGATGATGTGAAGCCCATAGACAAAATTCAAAGCGTCCCATGAAATTTTGATCCGATAATTTTTGGCTTAATGTTATGTCTCAGATGTCTGAGAGCCTTCAAGGTCCTGAGAACCGTTGAACCATGATACAAAATTGACAAATAAAACATTTTGTACGTAAAATTTTCCGTGCTTTCCAAATCCGGGTTTAAAACGGTTTCTGTCGCACATTGTTAGATATTGCTCGATATGTCAGTTTCGCCTATTTGACCTTCATCTGTTCTTGAAACAACCTAGACCAATACAACATCTTTTACGTAAAATTTTTTGCTCTTTTCAAATCCGGGATCAAAATTAGGGGTTTCCATTAGAAAAAAACACACTTTGACCTTCAAATAACCTTTAAATAACTCAATAAGGAGAAATAACTAATTTTTAGAACATAGGCGCAGGGGGTTAAGAGGCAGCAAGGGAAGTCACAGA
Source organism: Druon quercuslanigerum (assembly GCA_010014905.2). Taxonomy (NCBI): domain Eukaryota; kingdom Metazoa; phylum Arthropoda; class Insecta; order Hymenoptera; family Cynipidae; genus Druon; species Druon quercuslanigerum. The sequence continues at coordinate 12,313 of JAAAKG020148508.1, read as the reverse complement.
AGTATGATTGGTTACTTCTCGAACCCCTTTTCCAACTCACCCTTTAAAAAATTACGTTTTAACTACTGGTCACAAAAGACTTATTTCTCACATCTCGAACTCCTTTTCCAGCTCACCCTTTAAAAAATTACGTTTTGACTACTGGTCACAGAAGAGTGATTAGTTACATCTCGAACCCCTTTTCCAGCTACCTTTTCAGAAAAGTGGTTTTCAGCGACTGGTCACAAAGGAGCGATTGGTCACTTCTCAAACCCCTTTTCCAGCTCACCCTTTAAAAAATTACGTTTTAACTACTGATCACAGAAAGTTTATTTGTCATATCTCGATCCCCTTTTTAATCTCCCCCTTTAAAAAATTATTTTTCAGTGACTGGTCACAGACCAGTAAATTGGCACACCTCAAACCACTTTTCCAACTTCAACTTTAAAAAAATAATTTCTAGCCACTGTTCACAGAAGAGCAATTGGTCAGATCTCGAACGCCTTTTCCAGCTCCCTCTTTAGAAAATTAGTTTTTAACTAGTTTTTAGCGCCTAAGCCGCGCGTTCCAGGTCCTGGGTTCAGATCCCAGCGGAGATAGAGACATTTTTAATATATATATATATATATAATGTATATATAATATATTTTTTTTATAATATATATATATATATATAATATATTTCAATAATATTAATTTAGACCAATAAAGAAAAACAAATATTAACATTTAAAATTAATTAAATTTGTCAATATTTATAATTTATATTAACGTTTAAAATGAAGTTAATAATCAATATTTTACAGAAATCATAAAACCTAATACAATTTAAAGAAATTTGATACCTTCGGGATCTTCTCTTTGGTTTCGATTGGTTAGGTTCATTATATTTTTATATTTTTTAATACGAAATCCGTTTTTCATAATTCCACAGTAAAAGTAAAGATTTACGAGTGTTATGCTATTCGGGAATCACGTGGAATAATATAAAATTGAAGGGATCAACCAGGTGGAACATTTCGTAAAATCATTATTTATCGTATTTTCTTCTACTTAAATTTCAGTTACTTACCACAAACATAACCTCAACTGTATGGACACACACTGCCCACTAAGTGGCTGCGAAATATACACTTGATTCAAAATATTGCGCGAAGCGGTGTATAAAATACCAACATACTTTTTAAAAATGTAATCTTCTCTTTCTGTTTGCAGATTTAAGTTCAAAGTTCGAATGTTCAGCAAATGACGGACCTTCTTCCTCTTCTGAAAAAAATAATTTACCAGAGAACACTCTTGCTGCTGCGGAACCTTCTGTCCGTGCCAGATCGAGGTCACCTTCCGCCAGGTCCAGGTCAGCTTCTGATAGGTCCAGGACGTCTCCTGCCAGGTCCATGTCTCTTCCTGCCAGGTCCATATCTCCTCCTGCCAGATCCATGTCTCCTTCTGCCAGTTACATGGTTCCTTCTACAAGGCTTCCTACTTTTGACGGAAAAGGATGTGGGCTTGAAGAACTTCAATTTATTCAACTTATTCCCCGCGCGAACCGAAACCGTATATTTGAACTTCGAAGATACACTTTTCCTGTAAATAAATTACTTGAAATGCAAATAGGAGATAATATGTACGCAGCTACGCCAACCCAGGAACAAATTGTATTGTGCACATATGATGGTGACGTCTTCGCTATACTGAAAACTCATAATCATCTCACTGGAATGTATAAATATAATATTAAAGGTCACACTAAAAGTCGTGTGAAAATAAACATGAATGACGAAACGGTTACCTTCTTGACAAGATCAGAAGTACAAGAAACTCCAGTAAGTACCCGCCGCACTATCTCAGGGTGCTTTACGGTGCGCAATACAAAACTCCTTTCTGCATTACCATAACTTGGAAAAAAATGTCAAACTGACGCTTAATGTTCGTAATCCAATTTCCGATAAAAAATATTATTGCAACTGGTAGCGTCAATAAAATGTCAATGTATTATGATTTGTTATTGTCTCTGCATTGTTATTTCCTAACATGAGATATATACAAAAATTTTAATCAATTTTAAAACCAATTTTTAACATTAGGTTTAAACAACTTTTAATGATAATTAAAAATTTAGAATTGAAGGCTTCTAAAATAAAAAAAATATTGAACTATTTTTTATCATTTAATAATAAATAGGAAATCAATTGTATAATTTCTAAAGCGAAAGCCCTGCAAAGTAAACAATTCTGTTTTGAATTGACGAATCACGAAATTGAATGATTTCAGATTAACAACTAAGAGAATAGGGCAATGTAAAAACCTTAGAAATTATTATTTTAAGAATAAATGATTAAAACTTCAGATGGTTTGAATTGTATTATATATACTTAAAATCTTTTAAAATTAAGTAATTACAAGTTGAAAGCTTATGAATTTGAACAATTCTAAATTCAAAGCGATAAGATTTGACAATTTAATATGGCAAACTAAATAGAATCATTCAAAGTCAAAGCTTCTAAAGTTCTAAAATTTAACATTTTTATTACAAAACGAAATTAGAGTTTGACATCAAAGATAATTTGGCCAATTTCTGTAAAATCAAAGAATGAATTGAATTATGTTAAACAAACTTTCGCAAAAAATCATAATTTTAAATAAGGGACATTAAAAATAAAAAAAATTCTGTCCCAGAGCCTTGAAACTGAAACGAATGCGAACTTTATTTTTAACTGTCAAAATTTACATAATAGTAACCACAAATTGTGATATCAAAACTTTTTTAGAATCAAATCCCTTAAAATTTCAATTATTTAAGGTAAATTGAAAATGTTTAAAAAAAATAATTGTTAATATACTAATTATATTTTTCCAAATTTTACCAATTCAATTTTAGTTGCAAAATTAAAACCTATGAAAGGGAGAAATTAAAAATTGAGGGTTCAAGATGTAAATTCAGAACTCTAAAATTATTTTAATCACTTCAAATTACTGAAATTATGCATTTTCTGCAATTTCAGTTACATAGTTTAATTTTTGTCTTTTTGTTATTTCTAAACTCATTTTTATTTTTTTAATGTCAAATCTTTCTTCTTTAGAACTTCTATTTACTCCTAAAATTTTTTAATAAAATATTTTTCAATTTTAAATGAAAATTTAAGAAATTTAAATTCGATTAAAATCTAAATCAAAATTCTACTTAACCACACCGAAGATTCAAACAAAAAAAAAAACAAAACAAAAATTTTCCAATAGCAATCTAAAAAAAATTCTTGGTAAACACAAAAATTTCAGACAAAAATAAAAATAAAAAAAAATAAAATGACATTATAAACGTTTCGGCACTCATACAGCACATACCCAGTGCTGTATGAGTCCCGAAACGTTGGTAATGTCATTTTACATTTTTTTTTATTTTTTATTTTTATTTTTAATGTTTTGTTCGTGATTCGATAATATTAATAATAAGAAAAGTCAAAAGAAAGAAAAAGAGAAGGAAGGGGATGTGGTTAGTTGCCTTCTCATTTTTCTTTCCTCTTTTTTTATTTTTGTCTGAATTTTTTTTTAACAAGAATTTTTTTCAGATTGCAATTGGAAAAAGTTTTTTTTTGTTTGATTGTTCAGTGTGATCCAAATTTGTTCGTTACATTCTTGTTTTTTGCAGGAATTTTAATCAATTTCAAATGATAACCTTGACCTTGAGACCGAAGTCGAGGGTAATTCGAAGGTTAAAGTGTGAAGTTTGTTGGTTTGGAGCTTGTGAGTTTAGGGTTTGGTTTCGGGTGTAATAGTTGGAGAAAAAACACTTTGACCTTCTAATGACCTTCCAAGTTGGGCTCAAGGTCAAGGTGATCAAGGTCGTTGGTCCCAAATACACCCCAGCTTTGTTTTACCCATACGTGTTAAAAGAATAAAGCAAGAAAATCATGTTCCGCATAATTTTTGAAATTTAACCTTTATTTGAGCTCGTAAAAAATGACTCTTAACTATCATTTTGGACGTAAAATTTCCCGTTCTTTTAGAATCCAGTGTCAAAAGTAGAGGTTCCCGTGTAAAAAAATCCATGTAGCCTTCAAATAACCTTGAAGATTGATCTCAAGGTCAAAAATGATTTGACAGAAAGATGGCCTCTATTGTCCTGAGCAACTTTTAATTGGACAATGTTTTTGTATACCGCTTATTACCGGAGATTTGGGAGTAGATAGATTAAAATGGTACACAACATTATGCAAATGCTTACCTCTATTTTGGTTAATTTTTCGTCAAATAATTTTATTTTATAGAGGAAGGTAGAATGTGTTTTGGATCTGATGCTACAGCCAATTAGCTATGTTGTTACAACTGAGCTGATAAGCTGTTACAGTTCCGGTTTACTGAAATACTCAATCATTAGTCGAATCTGTCGATGCAGCAAATCTACATTTATTACGACAGCATGTCGATTTGCTGCCACAGGTAACAAATCTCCTACAGATCCCAGATTCGGGGCACTAGTTACACCAAACTTACGGGAAACAGTCGTTCCGAAATGTGGCTGCTATATTTCCATAAAATGCACAAGCGCGGAACTATTTCACGAGCGCTCCGTGTGCAGAATGGCTCGAATATACTGTTGATTAAACGGTTCAACCTGTTCGGGGTAATGATTCTCCCAAAGCAGTGGAGCCGTTCTTCTAAACAGAAGTGACGTTATTCACTGTGTGATTGGTGCGACAATTGTAAGTGTTGGGTTAGCGGCTCTACCAAACTGGTCTCCGTGTAGCATGTAGGTTGGTTATGTCACTCAACCTAATATGCTGAGACTACAAATCTATGCAATGATGAGCAGCGTCAGCTGCTGTACAACGGCGTCACACAACAATCTTTTCCGGCTTTCCGTGTCACAATATTTGTTCTCCTTGGCAGGGCGAAGGCCTGAAATTGACACATACATATGTGTACTGTGATTTTATTCACAACTTGATTTAATGTTTATAACGATGGCGATGGATGTTTCTTCCTTGCGGGAAGAAAACTGATGAAGGTCTCATACAAATTATTGTAAATCAGAACGCACTAAGTTTTTGTTTATATAAAAAGGCTGGTTGTTTTTTAACAAATCGTAAATTATTATATTATCGGAACAAGTTGAAATTGTAATTAATTCAAACCAAATGTGAGATCTCTGAAAATTCGGTTGATATATTATAATAAAACAACATAGCAGCATCGCAGATCGGTTGTCACGCTCAATTTCAAAATTAACAAAGTAAATTAGCAAAGTAAAATCTACTTAAAGAGTTCATGTAATCAAGAATACAGTCAAAAATATCACCCGTATTTAAAAAGGCTTTTAATACTTTTCACAATTGAATAACTTGTTCAAATCGATTGTTTCGATTCTTCATTTCCGTTCCTAGTTTCAAATTCTTCGCCAATCTTTGTCAAAATAGGATCAATGAAGGCACCAAGTTATCTTAGTTTTTTAAATCTTAGATGGTCAGAACGAACGCCTTTAAGTGTGAAAGTGATCACTTAATTTTTTTCGAACTAGAGAAATATTACTTTGAATCCAAATGTCGCCTATTCTATTTTGGAGAATTTTACGAGGGCTGTCTCAAAATTATCCGACCTACGTTCATGTCTTCGCGCGGAGAGATTCTTGCGACCCCTGGAGGGTACGGACATCACCAGAAACTCCCAACCTTCTAGTCAGTAGGCCGAGATACCGATAAAACGATTAAGTTCCCGCGCAGCGTGTATTTGTTCGCATCGATTTTTTTTGCATTCGTCGCACTTCGTTTATTGCTAAAAATGACAGAACAAACCGAACAGCGAACTTGCATAAAATATTGCTTTATTCTCGGTAAAAGTTGTGCGGAAACTATTGAAATGTTGCAGAAGGCCCTTAAAGATGAGTGTATGGGCAAACACAACTAGAAGAGTAGTATAGACGGTTTAAAAGTGGCCGACATTCGACGGGAACATCGTCGGATAATGTCGAGCGTGTGCGTGTCGCAGTTGAACAAGATCGTCGTTTGACTGTGAGAGAACTAGAAGATGAACTTGGAATACCAAAAAGTACTGTTTGGCGAATTTTAACCGAGAATTTAGGAATGACTCATGTGTGTGCAAAATTCATCGCGAAACTGCTCACAGACCAACAAAAAAACTTTCGATTTGAAATCGCTCAGGACAATCTGGAAATGATCAGTAGTGCTTAAAACTTTCTTAAAAAGGTTATTGCTAGTGATGAAACATGGGTTTATGGTTGTGATCCATAAGCTTCCAGTGGAAGCTTTCGTCTGACCCTCGGCCGAAAAAAGCCCGTCAAAGTCGAAGCAACATTAAGTCAATGTTGATTGTTTTTTTGGATTATGGGGGCGTTGTGCATCACGAATGTGCTCATACAGGCCAGACAATTAACGAAGTGTACTACGTTGAAGTTCTGAAAATATTGCGTGATGCAGCAGTATTTATTGAAACATAGTGTTGCGCAACTCCGCCAGCCTCCATACAGTCCCGATATAGCTCTTTGCGAATTTTTGCTGTTTTCTCGATTGAAAATGCCGCTTAAGGGATATCGATTCGACGATAAAGAGACTTTTGAAACTAATGCGACGAATGCACTAAAGGCGATTCCGAAGTCTGACTTTCAAGAGTGCTTTAATAAGTGGAAATATCGATATGAGCGTCTTGTTCAATCAAATAAGGACTACCTTAAAGGATGCCACCCCCCGGATGACGAAGAATAAATCAAGCACCGAGAGATCGAGCTAGGTCGGATACTTTTGGGACAGCCCTCGTAAGTGGACACTCTGCAAACTTATCCATTAGTAAAGTTTGCGGATTTCTCAAAATATGCTCCCCTTCCCTTTTTCAAGAAATTCTTTTTTCCCCGTTTTCAAAGAACTTTCCTTCTTTCTGGATTTTTTTCTCTATTAAATTCGAACTTTAATTAATAGAATCTGATGAGAGAAGCCAGTTATATTTGCTTAAAAATTAATTTTTTGTTTAGCAAGCCTAGTTTTACTTTTTGCTTAAAAATTCAATTATTTCCTTTAAAATGCAACTCTTTTCATAAATAGTTATATTTTATGGCAAAAAGTTTAATTAAGTGAATGCAAGTTGAAAAACTTTGTGAAAAATGGATTTTTTTTTGTCTAAAATTCATCTCTTCTCTAGAGAATTAATTTTCAAAGTGAAAATTTAACTAATGAATTTCTGGTTGAAAGATGATCTTTTTTAGTTATAAGATTAACTACTTCATTTAAAATTTAACTTTCATAGCTGAAAATTCATATATTCTAATCAAAATTTGTCTTTTTTAGTAGAAAATTAATCTTCTTGATTAAAATATAATATTTATAGTGGCAAATTAAAAAATTTGTTGAATTGATAAATTTAATTGAAAATGAATTTTTTCAAAGTTAAAATGTAACTATTTAGTTTAAAATTCTTGTCTGTTGTTGAAATTTTGTCTCTTTTAGTAGAAAATTAATCTCATTGATTTAAATGCCTCATTTTTGATTTAAAATTTAACTGTTTGGCTGAAAAAAATTTGTTTTGGTTGAGGTTTCAACTATTTCGTTGAGAAATGATTTTTTTTTGTTCAATTGAACTTTGTTACAAAAAAATTTTTTTCGGGATTCCTTCCTTTAGTTGAAAATTAAACAATTTAATTTTTGTTTAAAACATTTATTCTTTACAGGTTGAAAACTCAACCATTATGTAGAAAATTCTTGATTTGTAATGAAAATTCGTCTTTTTGGATACAGAATTCATCTTTTTGCTTGAGGACTCAACAATTTTGTTTAAAATTCGTCTTCTTTGGTTGAATTTAACTATTTAAAAATTCTTTTTTTTAATTGATTCTTCTTGATTTAAAAATAATTATGTCAGTACAAATTTTTGCTGCCTTCTAAAATATTTGCACTTTTGTCTTGAAAATCCAGCTATTTCATTAAAAATGAAACTATTAATTTAAAAACTTAATTATATGGTGTAAAATTAATTGTTTTCAAATAAATAATATTTTCAAGTTGAAAATTCAACTGTTTTCTGTGAAAATGATGTTTTTGGCTGGGAATTGAACTCTTCTTCTTTCCCCTGATAATGAAAAAAAACATTTTTTGTTTTGCATTTGAACAAAAATAAAAAAGAGAGAATAAAAATGAGAAGGCAACCAATTAAATCTCTTTTCTTCTATTTTTTATTTCTTTCGTCTTTTTTATTTTTACTAAAAAAACAAAAAGCAAAACAAAAAACAAAACAAAAAACGAAAAGAAAGAAATAAGAAAGAGTATAAAGGGGATTTGGTTGCTTGCCTTCTCATTTTTCTTTCCTCTCTTTTATTTTTGTTTAAATGGAAAACAAATTTTTTTTCTTGTTTATGGAAAATGAGAAGAGGAAGGGTTTTTTGCAGATTGCAATGGAACATTTAATGGTGGTTGTACAAAATTAGTCGTTAAGTTCTTAATTTTATTTTCAGGAATTCTTCACCTTAAAAATTTATGTTTTTCTTTGAAAATTTAACTATGCCATTTTTGGTTCTTTTGGGCCTAGAAATTCATCTATTTGGTTGAAATGCAACTATTTAGGTTAAATTTAAATCTGTTTTGTTTGCAAATTAGACGATTTCATAGTTGGTCAGAATCTCGAAAAGTTGAGCAAAATTCTATTTTTCATTATCAAAATTTGAATGTAGTTTTATACAAAATATAATATCAAAACATGAAATATTGATTGGAAAATAAATATTGCATTCTAAAAGTTATATGTTGTTTTTTGACGTTAATTTTCCTAAATATCTTGTAGTGAAAGAAATATTTGCATGTGCTATGGAATCTGCAATTTTTTTTTAAATAATGTAGTCATTGCAAAAGAAAATGTAATACAAATAAGTCAAGAATGCTTTTACTCTCTGGCGAAACTTGACATTTTTCAAAAAATATACAAAATAAATTAAAACATCCTTGACGCCAAACTCACGTACTCCGACTCTACTACCGCCTCTGAAACATAAATTCAAGGTAGCATTCTGTTGCTCACGTCTTGACCTACAATTAGCATATGAGCTTTTTTGCGAAATCATATTAAAGTAAAAATATGGCGAAGATTACAAAGAGCACGATTTATAATCTCTCCTCATAAAGCGAAAATAATTAATATATCATGCGGAAAATAAATGTGGAGAAATTTAATTTACCTAATGCGTATCTGGTTTGCTTCAATCTGTCTATCGGACTTTAAAATTCCAGACTTAGATAAGAAAATGATAAGACGAAGAAACGAACTACCAGCTAACCAAATATAGTTGTAAGTGCGGTGTAAATCAATTAAACACACAAAGCTGATGATAATAGGTCGGAAAACAATACCTTCTACCTTATTTTTGGTGATCCAACCATCAGAGACAATACATTGCTATTACAAATTACCTTATTTTTATGATTTACATTGAGAGATCTCTTTCTCCGGCCAAGCCACCACTTTGCACGAAAACCAGGTCTCCCCCTACCAAGTCCACAGCACCTCTTACCAACCAGCCTTTTCATGATAGATCCAGGTTTTCTTTTGGTAGGTGTCTCGGCCTAGCATAATTCGAAGCCATTCACACGAACTGATGCTTTTTAGGCTAATAATAAGTGAAATAACACCATGCAGGAGAGCGAAATAGTTTTGCAGCAGTTAGTTTTGCAGTATCACAGTCGATGATCAAGGGCTGGTCGCGTCGGAAAAAACCCTAAACCAGGACGTAAGCTACCGTATTGAAGACTGCATGTTTCCAGGGAGTAACGTAACAAACGTTGCCTCTGGAAAGACGTACGATCACCCAGAGTCCATAGTCTTACACTCGAATGCGGGGCTCTGCAAGGCCGGCCTGCGACCTTCCTTAGCTGCTCCAGGAATCAATAATGATAACACTAAATACAGATGTAGACTCAGACAAAAGATTAAGTCGATTCAACGGAAGAGTTTTTTAAACCTACTTCGTTAGTTGCAACTACAAAATTTGGTCAGCTAAAATAAAACTTTGGCAAACCACGGATTCGTCATAAGGTACTCAACAAGTCAAAGCTAATAACCAACAGCTAGCATATTGCTGACCGGATACGTGTACAATCTAACTCTAGGGCATGTAGAGGTGGATCAGTAAAAGTGAACAATTTTTCTCTCACCCACCTCGACTCTTCTCAGGCCCTCCAGTCACTATCGATCAGCCCACCAAATCAGAGCAGGTCGACGAATTTTTGAGAGGTGCTGTTGAAAGCTACTGGTGAAAGATGTTTTCTTCAATATACCAGCATTATGACCCGAAGAATGAGAATCCAATAATTATTTCTGAACACGCTGTAGAGACTGTCCCACCTAATCAGCCAAAGACGAGCGAGCGTTGAATTCGAAAATTAAAAGTCAACAGAATTAAATATTCCAAATTTTTAAAATTTAAGAAATTTGAAAGTTCTACAAACTTCAAAAGATACATTTAAAAATTCGTAAATTTTACACTCTTAATTTTTAGGACACATATTTTAAAGGTCGATTGGGTTCAATTGCGCAAAATATAATTAATTCTGATTCCTTAATTGCTATTAGTAAAGCAATTAAAATTATTGAAAAATGACAAATATTGATTTAATGTAACTCGCTGAAGACAATAAAATTTTATTAATGCACTATCAAGGTTTTACAATCTTGAATAGTCACAAGTAAAATTTCTTAAATCTTGTAAATATAGTCAATATTTTTATTTTTGAACAAATATATAGCTTTATTACCGGCAGTCTTATAACCATTAAAAGTCGTCAGCGATTTCTAATGCCTCTCGCGCTAACCTTGCAGACAATCTTCCATGATTGCGTATATTATTTATGATATCAATTTTAAAGAATAGTAAATTTATTCTTTTGCGCAGAACTGGATAATGAAACCTAAATACCTTAGAAGGACAAGCTCTATAAAATAATTCTTGGGCAAAATGTTTGCATAATGAATCGCTAGAATTGATATATCAACCAGTGTTTCCTCTGCTTAGACAAAATGAGAATCGTTCATGCTCTGATATTAACCTTCTCTTTTATCCTGAATTCTATTGGTAAATATAATAGTATAATATAGAGAGTATGTTCCATAAGCAGTAGGATTGAATTTTTAGGAACCAAATTCCTGCTCAAACATTCGCCTTCGAGCATTTGCGCAGTAAATATCAAGCAGCCCTAGCCAAAAAGCACTCATCTGATCATCGCGTCCTCTCCGTATGCCTGCGCAATCATTTTTAAATTTTTGATTGCCGAATTTTTAAGTTTAAGAGAAATATTTAACGTGCAAATAGGTTTGAGTATGTGATCCATTTTGAAAGCGTGGCGGAAGCCTATATAAAGGTTTATTCTTTGCGCAACATTTACTCCGCAAATTCTTAGAGGCGAATGGTCGAACGTGCATTTTGCATGTAAAATACACCCTCTGTCCCTCCATCTGTAATTTAGTCCTACTACTAATTTGAACCAAAATATTATTATTCTGGTTTCTTATTAATTTTATGAAAAGCTCCAATCATTCGCTAAAATTTAAAATTAATGCGCGTCTTCTAAATGGATATTTGCAAACATGAAAAGAGTTCTAGCCTCCTAATTGGCCGTTTTTTTCCGCTTTGATAAAAGATGGAAGCAGAAAATGTCACAAGACTCCAGTAGAATAATAACAGTCAAATACCTCTACTATATTGAAGATCGCGGAAATCCCGTTACAAAAAGAAATTCAAGTTTTCAAGATAACTATTGTCAGCGGCTGCACAGAAAGAACAAAAGACAAAATGTGCCAAGATGAATTGTGCAGTGGTTCCAAATTGAATTTATTTTTAATAAAGTTTTACAGTCGAACCCGGTCTTCACAATCGGTCGCGCAATTAGCAGAAAATTTTGCGGCTATTTTCGTGGCTATTTAAAACAACCCAAAGATTTATTTAAGATAAATCGGAGTGAAAAAGTATGTATAAAGTTGCTTATAACGCAATTTGAGAAATATACCCTCGCCTCAAAATATTGCGACAAGAGGTGCACAAAATACCAGCATACTTTACAAAAATGTAATCCTCTCTTTTAATTTGCAGAGTTAAGTTCACAGTTCGACTGTTTACCAAATGGTGAACCTATTCTTATTCTTCCTGGTGGCGGTCCATCCTGTTCTGAAAGAAATAATTCACCGGAAAAGACTTTTCCTGCTGACGTGCCTCTTCGTGCCAGATCAAGGTCTCCTTCTGCCAGGTATAAGGCTCTTCCTGCTGGAACCATAGTTCCTCCTATGAGGCTTCCTACTTTTGACGGAAAAGGATGTGGGCTTGAAGAACTTCAATTTATTGAACTTATTCCCC
>JAAAKG020148507.1:0-10239 GCA_010014905.2 Druon quercuslanigerum | reverse complement strand
TTTTCGGTTGAAAGTGGGGGTGGTTGAGTGAGAAGGGGTGTGGTTGTTTGCATCGTCTTTTTTAAAGAAAATTAATCCTTTGGTCGAAAATTCTACATGAAAACTTAGGAATTTTAAGCAGTTTAAATTAATTTTTAATAATGCACTCACATTAGTTTACCTAAATATGCAATAAATTTTAAATATAAGCAGAGAAAATCAAAAACTGTGTTGAAGTTTTATGCGTATTATTAATTATGTTATTAGCATTAATTATTTATTTAATTTATCATGCTAAAATATTTAAGAATATCTCGTAACATTAATTAAATTTCTATAAACTAAAGATTGACATTATTTGTAATAAACTCGAAAAAAATCATACCTGGAAAAAACCTGGTATTGTCAGGAAATTTTTTTTTAGGATTTGAGTAAACACCCTGGAGCAACTATGAAAAAAGCGAATTATCGCACTAAAAGTTAGTATTTATAAGTTGAAAAATAGTCTTATATCAATAGCACACATGCTAACTTTTATAAGATAATTTTAAATCATTCAAAGCAGAAAGTATCTAGCGTATATGAAAAAAGAATTTTCACTTGTAGGAGAAGTATTCTAAAAAAATTGAAGAAATTCTACGATGTGTGAAGAGATATCGAGAAATAAATTGCTGACATTTTTCGTGCAGACTACATTTTAAGATTGCAAGATTACATGTAATTGAAAAAGTTTGCAAAATATTGCAGCAGATTGCCGAAGATCCCATTGATTAAAGTAAATTCATTATGTGGAAACCAAACAATAGAATAATAAGCATTACAATAAATGATTCGAAAATATTGAAGGAATTAATGTAAATGTATAAAAACTACAAAGGGAAGATTTATTTCAAACCACTCATAATCACACACTAAAAAAAATGTTCATTTAAATCAAACTAATTCTTTCTTTGATGTAGGATCCCACAAATATTTTATTGATTTAAACAACTATTAGTTGGATAAAAATAAAATTGATTTGATTCAAACATTTTATTCTTTAACTCAAACCAATTTCATTTCAGTCAAACTAATTCTGTCTTTGATATAGGGTCAAACAAACTTTTGTTCAATTTAAATAAACAATTTGTTGAGTGGATATAAAATTACACAAATATAGCAATTCTGTACCAATAAACTTTACACGGCAAAAGTTTGTGAATTTCATTGATAACTTTAAAATCTCTTCATATTGATTCGAAATACATATAAAAACCTGTTGCAATTACTTCAAATTCACTGTTACTTTTGGCAATACATTTAAATCGATTAAAATATTTAATATCTATTAAAATCTGCTAAAGTGAATTGAAATTTGTAATATCAACTAAAAACTGAGAAATAATTTTAGGTTCTATACATTTTAATCTACTATCTCTTAGAAATGTTTAAATCCGTATTAATCCCTCGAAATAAAATTTAAATAATTCTATAAAGTATTAATAATTTGTAATCCATATTTTATAAATTGACTTAAATTTATTCATTAAAGTCCCTTGACGTTCTTTGAAATGCCTTAAAATCCCGTAAAGACTGTGGAATCGCTATAAGATGCTCTAGAAATTGAATAAAATACACAAATTTTCCAAATCTTTTGAAATTTTTGATATGCCTTAAAATCCTTTAGAATCCTTTAAAATTCTTTGAAATCCCTTGCAATTTTTGAGAAATGTAAAAATCTATTTAAAAGAATGTAAATCATTTGAAAAAGATTTTCGATCCCTAGAAATCTTGGAAATACCTTGAAATTCTTTGAGAATCACTAGGTAAGCTTTGAAATTTTTTTAAATTTATTTTCCAAAGTTTACGACAAATCCGTTAAGTCTTTAGAAATCCTAAAAAAATAATGCGAATTCCCTTAACATCTTTAATAAATCTAAAAATCCCTTGAAATGTTTAAAAACATGAAATCTTGAAAAATATTTTCACTTTCTTGGAAACTGAAATAATCTTCTACAATTAGTTTAAATATTTTAAATCTCATACAATCATTACAAAAGTCTTAGAACCCGTAAATATTTAAAAATGTATAAAAAGAAATAAATCTCTATAAATGTTTGAATTCCTTTAATCTTGTGAAGTTCCTTTTATCTTAAAATCCCTTAAATTCGCTAGAAATATTTAGAAATTTTTGGAAATCCTACAAAATTCTTGGAAATCTCTTTAAATTGTTTAAATCTCTTGAAATCTTTTCGATCTTCTTAAAATGTTTAAAAAAGTTCAGAAATCTCTAAAATCCTCTAATCTTCCTCGAAAGGTTTCGAAATTTTTTGAAATCCATGAAAGTCTTTTTCAATTTCTTGGACAGCGATGAAATCTTTTAAAATTAATTTAAATAGTTACAAATCCCACGAAATTATTTCAAAACATGAAAAAATGTATGGATGTCCATCAAAAAGTTTTAAAATGCCTTAAAATCTCTTAAAGCCTCCTGATATGTTAAAAAATCTTGAAAACTTCCGGTAACTTTTCTGAAATCTGACGAAATCAACTTATTCATCAGTTCCTCTGAAAAAGAATCGTTCATATATCTGCAAATCTTTGAAGTCCTTTTATTTTGTGAATTTTCCTGAAATAATTTAAATTTTTTTTAAATATTTGAAATAGTTGAGAATTCATTCAAATTTTATTTCATTTTATTAATTTTAATGGGAATTCTCTGAAAAAAATGTATTCTTTAAAGTTCTCTCTAAAAAAATCTTTTTGTATTTAATTTGATTTTATTCATTTTTCCAGTTTAACTAGATATATCTTATAATCTTTGGAAATTTTACAAAATTATTTATGCTCCTTATTGAAATCCTTTCTAATTGGTAAAAATGTCTGGAAAAGTTTGGACATCTTTAAAATCCTTTAAATCACTTGGAATTAATTAAATCCTCGGATAAATCATCTGAAATCATGTGTGCTTACAAAACTCGAGTGAAATCCCGTAATACGATTTTTAATCTATCATATCTTTCAAAATTTCATAAAAAATGATGAGATCTATAAAATCCTCTGAAACCCGTAAAATCTAATAAAACCTGACCAAGCCCCTTGAAATCTAGTAAAAACTTTAAACTCTGTAAATAACGTGAAAATTCTATAAAATCTTCTAAATCTTTTGAACCTTATGTAATCATTTGAAATTCCTTAGAAATTTTTTCAATATCTTAAACGTTTCTAAATAATAATAATAATAGTAAAAAGTTTGAATTTTATTTTAAATAAAAAACAATTATTGGAGAAAGCAGTTGCTTTCGCTTTATGAAAAATAAATAAAATATTTGATATTCAAATAGTATCTAATTTATATTTTTGTTTTTAAAATAATCTGACTCATATTTGGAACGCGGAAATTTTAGTTTTATGCCGGATTCTTTTTTTATTGGTATTCTACTTTTATGTGTAATCTTTGCATCACGAAAATCACATTACATACCAATTGAAACTGAAAATCCTATTTTCCTCATGGAGATAAGAACAGAACGGAATGAACAATAAAAATAGGGATAGAGTAAGATGGTAGAAGATTAAGACATGAAAAAGTAAATTTATTGTCACTCAGGCTTTATTTTCTTTTGATAGTCCTTTCCAGAAAATCTCAATATTACATTATATTGTTTACTATTTTTAGAAACTTTTCAGGAATAATACGTAAATTTGTATACTTTTGTGTGTGCATAACCTGCTCATAGAAGTTCATATCCGCTTTCAAAGAACAGGGGAATGTACCAACATAAGACAAGAGGCGGATTAAGCTCTCGTCGTGTTTTGAATTTTATGTAAATTTTAAACATGAGCTCTTTGACATAGGAATCGCGCATCCTAAGCGTAACTGTCCGCAAACTTTCTTCGATTAGGAAGTACGGAATTCTCTCAACTCTCGCGAAAAGTGGGAGTGAAGGAATTTTCCCTTACATTTTAGCTCTCGTTAGTTCTCTTGAATTCAATTTGACTCGTTGAATTCCCACCTATAGTTGCATCTAGTTTCTCAGCAATTTGTGCTCTATTCAGTTTTTGGTGAAGATAAAAATTATACCATTTAAGTGTAATTAAAAATGTGCTTCTCACACACTAATGTTCCTCATTGATAAACTGGAACAGAAAAAGATTCTTATTTGACAAATAATTTAGGAATCAAACGAAATTATTTCTAAGTGATTTATAGGACACAGAAAAATTTAAAAAATTTAAAATATTGTCAAAAGTAGCATATTATTTTTTAAATTATAAGTTACAACGGTAACGTTTTTTTAAATCTGGTATAATATATGTATTTCCTATCAAATGGCATGGTATCCTTTCGAATCAGTTTTAATCCTTTAATTATCTTTTTCTACTCTTATTATTTCTGCTGAAATACTTAGACAGCATTTCTGCTTAGCTGTGAAAACTGGAAAATCTGGAGATTCCCTGTTGGTCAGGGAAAGTCTGGCAAAAGTCAGTAAATTTTTTCGAGCCACAGTACTGGATTTATACTTATTAAGATAAAACTTCTTTTCGGGTTTTCACTAATAACAAAAATGTATATATTTTAGAATATTAATATGTTAATGATGCACTGATTTTTAAGTTCCTGTAAAAATAATACAAATACCTTTTATAGCTATAAAATAAAATAACAAGCTTCAGCAACAAATCTAAAAATTTACCATTTTTCTTACTAGTATTATAATTTTCTTTAATTATTCGATAGTGATAATACGTGTATAGTATATTCAAG
This sequence comes from Druon quercuslanigerum, assembly GCA_010014905.2. Lineage (NCBI taxonomy): Eukaryota > Metazoa > Arthropoda > Insecta > Hymenoptera > Cynipidae > Druon > Druon quercuslanigerum. The sequence goes on along the minus strand of JAAAKG020148507.1, from coordinate 5,513 downwards.
AATTTTCTGTAATTATAACATCGTTATTTAATATCATACATAAAAAGTTTCATTTTTAACTCAGTTGAATATTTATTATTAAGATCATCTAAAAATATCTTTCATTTCCAAAAAATTCCTTATTTTATTGTAATTGTCACTGTTAATAGATTATTTTCCTTAAAAATGCAAAATAATATAATGAATAAAGCAATTTTTGCAAAAAAGGGCTCCTCTCACCATAATGAAAAATTTCTGAGGAGCCATTTCCAAAAAATAAATTTTTTGTTTACTGATATTTAATTATTTCTATGGAATTGAAGGCAGGAATTTTTTTAATTAAAGTACACACCATGTTAGAAATCTCTAAAATTCATTTTCGTTTATTCCCTTGAAATCTCTTAAATATCATTGATGACACATGTTACAATTTTAAAACATTTTCTGCAATCCTATTAAATTTCTTCTAAAATTTTAAATTTCCTTGTATTCTTGGGAATCTGTTAAAGTACCATAAACTCTTAAAAATTCTTTGAAATTAATGAGATACCTAATCGCACAAAAATCGAGCGAAATCCCGTAAAGTCTCTTTAAATTTGAAACGTCTTTCAAAATTTCATTAAAAATGTTGAAATCTTTTAAATGCTGTAAAATTTTATAAAGGATGATAAAACCCCTTCCCTTGAAATATTTCTAAAAACCCTAAGAGCTTTGAAATTCCTTGAGATACCGTGAAATTTTGTGCACATCGTCCATATTAATTTAAATCACACGAAATATTACGAAATAGTAGAAATGTTGTATACTTTACATAAAATAAAGTACCCTACTAACTTACCATATGCACTCCTAATTTAAAAAATTCTTTTATGATAGGTTTAATTCCCTTTTAAAATTTATTAACATTTTTTTAATTTTTTAAAATTACTTTATATGGTCTAAAATATGCTGAAGTAGCTCAAATTCTTTGAAATGCATTGAACAATTGTCAATTTTAAAACTCCTTGAAGATCCTATAAGATTGAAAGTAATACTTTTAAATCCCTTTAAAATGTCTTGAAAATTCACTGAAATATCTTGGTATATTATTAAATAATCTTAAAGCTTTAAAACGGATATAAAATCTTTTGAAGTCTTTGAAATATTTTTTAAATTAATTTTTTTCTGATAAAAAATATCGTCTTTGTCTTAAAAATATGTTTGAATGCAAACCAGCAAATAGTTGCATCGCAAACAAATGTCAAATAGCGTTAAGAGCGGCGTGAGTTCGAGGCCTAGATTTAATATAATTTTTGCTCCTTGCAGAGAAAGCTTTGTGGCTGTTACAATTTAAAATATTTTTTACATTAATGAAACGTTCTTCAGTTGATAGGTGTTTAATAAAGCTAGTCTTCAATTTATTAATAGGACTTTATAATGATTTAAACATGAGCATTTAAAAGTTAAACTTTTTCGTTGACATAATTTAAAGTTGAGGTACGATTAAAAAAGACTCGTTTATTCGAGGCCATTGGGATTAAAACTTTCGACAAAAATTATCATAAATTCTTTAAAGGTATTCCCTGTAAGTTTACGAATAAATTTTTGGCATTAAATTTTTTCTTCGTAACATATTTTTCTTTCTTGCCATGCAAGTTATCTGAGAAATTACATCCAGAGTTTTTTCATCTACTTATTGTTCAGCATAATTACAAAGCATTAGGAGCCATAAGGACTCTGTTTTCATGTATTTTGCTGGGAACCTTGTCTCATTTATGCAAGTGCAGTGGAATAGGTGAATCAGTAATAACATTTACTCTAGATCGGTGGCTGACTAAACACAGACTTTACTACTGGTATGTTTCTATCGTCTCGGTGCCCAATTTCTCTCATGCATATATTATGTATATCTAAATAAAAGCTTGAAGAGAAGATTATACATTAGCTTTGGAATGCCGAACATTCAGTTCGTAGTTTCTAAAATTAAATTTTAATACATTCCGTTCTTTAGTAATGAAGTTCTTACATGAATTAAATTTGAAGATAGAAAATTCAGAAGGCGATAGGGTGATTTTTCACTAAAATAGGGGAATAAATTCATTTAAATAAAATTCATGTAGGTACCATATCGACCTGAATATGATTTTCCTAAAGTTTAAGTCAAAATATATAGTATTTTATAATTTTGTTGGGAAAAAGGTGACTTTAATACCCAAAACATGCATTTTCAACAAAGAAGGTAATTTTCAACCAAGAAAGATGAACCATTAACAAAAAAGATGAATTTTTAATAAAATGATTGAATTGAAAAAATTCATTTTAAACCAAGTATTTAAATTTTCGACATAAAAAGGTAAATTTTAAGCTAAACGGTCGAATTTTCAAAAAAAAGTTTAAATTTCAAACAAAAAACTTGGATGTTTAACCAAGATGTTGAATTTTTAAGCAAAAAAGACTAATTTTTTAGAAAAAAGTTGAATTTAAAAATAAATTAATTTACAACCAAACAGCTAAACTCTTAAGCAAACGAGACTAGTCTCCAACTAAATATTTAATTTTTTAACCGTATTTTTGACTTTTCAGCCTAAAATATCAACTTTAAACCAAATGGTCGAGTTTTCAAAACAAAAAGATTGATCTTTAATGAAAAAGAGTGTATTTGTAATCAACTCATTTAAGTTTCAAAACAAAAATACGGATTTTTAATTAACAGTTAAATTTTCAACAAACAGGTGTTATTTTTAACCAAGAGAGACGAATTTTTGGCCAAGAAAGAGTAAATTTATACCCCAAAAAAGCTCCTATCCAAAAAGACAAACGTTCAACAAAACAGTTTAATTTTCGACTAAAAAGATGACTTACAACAAAATAGTTGGATTTTCAACGAAATAAATAATTTTGATCAAGATAGTTAAGCTTTTAGGCCAAGAAGACAGATTTTTAGTAAAAAAGTTGAATTTTTAATCAAACAAGTTAATTGTCAACCAACTAGTTGAATTTTCGGCAAAATTAGTTTTAAACCAAAGAGTTGAATTTTCAGACAAAAAAGTGAATTTTGAGCTAAATAATAAAAAAAAATACAATTGTATCTAAAAATAAGAATGTTCATTAAAAAGACGAATGTATGGTCAAAAAGTTGAATTTTGAAACAGAAAAGTGAAATTTTTAACAAAAAGTTTCATTTTCCGCCAAGAATACTAAAAAATTTATGACAGGAAAATAATTTTTCACCAAAGAAGATGAATTCTTAACAAAATAATTGAATCCTTATCAAAAAACATGGACAAAAAAGACGATATTTTCACCAGAAAAAAGAAACGGATTTTCTAGATGATTTAGATTTTCAATAAAATAACTAGATTTTGAATAAAATATTTCAATTTTTTGCCAGATAGTTGAACTTTTAAACTACAAAGAAGATTTTTCAATCAAATGGTCGAATTTTTGAACAAAAAAGATTAAACTTCTACGAAAAAGGGTTTTTTCTATTCAAATATTTGAATTTTTAAACAAAATAAGTGAATTCTGAAATCAAATATAACTAAATTTTAACCAAAGATAGTTGGATTTCCTTATTTGGTTCTATTAATTCATTTCGCATTGAAACGAACCAATGGAAAAAGGGAGCAAAAGGGGAAGTTTGTTGAAAGCAGTGAAACAGGAATTCTCTTTAAAAGGGTAAGAGGGAAATATGAGAAAGAGTTTCACGTCTGAAATAATAAAGATAAACTTTGAATATTATTTTGAAAAAGTAAAAGAAATAGAAAAAAAACCGATATAGACAAATATTAAGTCTGTTTCATTTTTTTGTCTTTTACATTTAGGCAATATATCTGTTCGGTCAGAATATGTTTAATAATATGAATTAAACGAAGTTTAATTAAGAAAAATTAGAAGGAAATATCAATTAAGGTTTGTCTAATTTTTAAATATATCACTTTTAAGGCAATGTATAACTTGGTTAGCTTTACTTAACTCAATATTGAAAAGTTGAGAGATGTTTGAATTGGAACACAAGTTCCAAACTTTACTTTTCAGTCACTCGAAACAAGACGATACTTGGTCGGAAGGTCCGATTTTATAATTGAGTTATCTCAAAAACAGCGACGTATGACTGAATTTATACGCTAGAAATTGAATTTGATTTTATTTAGTTTCTCTCAAACTCGTTATTTCAATTTTTTAGATACAAAATCTTCATATTGACGTGGCTATAATAAATCGAGTGTAAAATGAAATGTAATGAATTAAAGGTAATTATGCGTAGCGCATTTCTGAAGGAAGCCAACCGCCGAGGAAATTAATAATTAATTAAAAAATAATTACGCTCTTTTGAGCTAACTAATTATCTTACTTAGTACTTCCACTTGGGATAAAAGCGTTGCAACTTCTCTCTATTTCTCTCTTTTACTTTTTTATTAACTATGGTCTCGAAATATTCTTTGGATAAATTTAATTCAAATCGTGAAGCTTTCGGTTTTCACAGAAATTCTCGAGAAGTTACAGGAAGCACGTTGCAATTCCTTCTGTAGAACTATTAGTTGAGCTTTACATAACGACCGTCAGCGGGTTTTACGCAATAACGAAGGACACGTGTTCGATGATTAAGCGTAATGCGACAGTGACACGTGAGCAAATCGTAACAGATTACCTACTACTCTTTGAAATTAAATTAAAATAAATCCGGAAATTTAAATTACTATTACATATAATTAATAATCATAAATTAAAATAAATATTAAAACAGATACATCGGCTTTCATAAAATGTGGATATAATTTTAGTTCTTCTTTATTCATAATGTGCCCCCTAAGGGCTTACACAACTTCCATTCCTTACAATCTTTCCGCTTCAATAATAAACAACCAAAAGAAAATTTCAAACTTAATATTTACAAATATTTACAATTATTTACATAAAGTCTTATATCTATCTAGTTCCTTAAATCGAGCGATCAGTCAATGGCGAGAACTCAAGTGCAAGCGAGAGAGAGAGAGAGAGAGAGAGAGAGAGAGAGAATGAAAACGCAAATGCATCATAGTCTACTTATGCTATTACATATCCATTACTTACAGTCTTTACACTTCTAATCTAGGCGACTTCCGTTTTCTTATTCTTCCACTTATTTCCTCCAATTTACCATTTTTTCACATGCATTCTTTCATTTACTCTCATTCGCTGCCCTAGCACCCTCCAATCCTTCATCCAATCTTCTCCTAATTTATCCTCCCCTAGAATCTTAACCACATTCTCTTGCCAGCTTCCTTTATCATCCATTCCTCTTCTACATCCTTACCACATGTGCTCCCATGTTTCCTCCTCCCATTCACATATTCTACACTGGCTGCTCTCTTCCTTTTCAATACCTCCCCTCTCTTACCTCGTTTCCCAGTCTAAATCTTGCTATTCTGGTCCACCTTCTCTCTCCCCGTCTCTTCTCTAAATACTTAAATACTTTTTATCATCTCATACCATTTCTTGTATTTTGATTCCTCAATCATCCGCCATCTTTCTATTAATTGTCTTTCCCTGTCCTTTTTTCCAATTCTTCATAG
>JAAAKG020148506.1:0-10239 GCA_010014905.2 Druon quercuslanigerum | reverse complement strand
TTCACCACAATTATCGAAACTCTCAGCAACCACAATTCCCGCTACTTTACACTTTCATACCGGAAACGGAAGTCTGTATTATACTACGATTCTCATATTTTGGACTTTTTGTTGAGATTTAATCACAAAAATTAGACGCACAAAAAGATACAAAGTCACCATTGAAAACCCAAGTTATTTTTTTAACATCTAAATCATGAAGCTTAAATAGACATATCCAAAATGCAGAAAAAATGCCAAACAGAGAATATACATTTTCCCATAATCAGCTTTTTTTAAACTTTGACTGGTTCACTGCACGAACCGTTCCACTGGTAGCACAACATACTATTGTTGAATCAACTCAATCTTTTCTCTTAGTTTTGAAGAAAAGAGTGAGAAAACAACATGAAATATTGACACGAATGATGAGACAATAGAACAAGTTGATATGTACATATATATATTGGTAGTCTATTCATTAATTTCGGGAAGATCGATTAAGAGATAGATGGGCGTATACGCGAGGGTAAGAAAGTTATCAGTAGAACGGGATTCATTGACAGATGTAAATATATATATCAGATAAAACTAAATGGCAATACATAATTATATACTTACAACCACTTCGATAGACGGTAGCGAGACCTAGCCATATCAGGAAAAGTATAAGACTAAAATTAACGCAGTTGTCATGAAATACCTGCTTATGTTGTCCCGTAAAACAATGATGGACAAATTTAATAAAGTAAGAATTCTCAAAGAATGTGGTATAGATGAGACACTATTTGAAAGGTATGAAAGAAACTTGTCAAGATGGTTTGGCTATGTTCAAAGAATGAAAGATGAACGACTGAAGAAACAACTATATCAAGGTAAAGTAAATAGCAGCGTACCCAGAGGCAGACCGTGAAAAGAATGGTTAGAATGTGTGAATGAAGCCCTAATTTAAAGAGACATAGGAAGCATTAGAAACAAAATGCATCGACGTGAAGGAAGCTAAAGAGGTATGTCAGGACATCAAAGTGTGGTGAAAAACAGTTTATAAGAAATGCATGAGGAAGAGTGTCAGTGGAGTGAATGATGCCTGAAATAACATACCTTAGATACAGATGGACCCGAGTAGAGGGCTTCACATGATGAACTTCTAAAGTTCTTTGTCTGTGCTGATCAATAGAGCGGTTGATCAGCGACTTGGGTCGGATCAATGTGGCGGAACGAATGTGCTATTTAAAAAAACAACACTCCCTACCAAATTCCCCTCCTGACTCATAAGTGAGTTACGATAGCCCGAAACCCGTGTAGAAGTGGTATTCCGTCCGGGAATCATCCGGATAGCCCCAGCTTTAAATGGGCGCCGCACATTATTATGAATATTGTACACAAATTAAGGAAACAAATGCATTGTTCGGGCATCTGTGAATAGAATTGTTCTTCTATTTCAGTCTTTTTATTTGGCAGCATCATGCATCAAATGCAACAAATGAATTATCCTAAGAGTAAAAGTAATGAGAAACTTAAACTGAAAGAACTGAGATTTACAAAAAAATGTCATCGAGGAATGCCAAAATACAGCATGCGCTTATTAAATTTGACATTACAAAATTTAAATAAGTTTAAAAAATTTTAAAATCTTTTTTGACGTTCAATAATCAATTTAATGTGAAGAATTTATAAAAATAAAACCAAGAATCAAGCAAACAAATTTAGACAATCATCATAAAATGCTCCCATTGCAATATGAAAAAAACCTTTTCCCTTTTTGTCCCTAACAAACAAAAGGAAGCAATTTGTTTTCCCTTTGGATAATAATAAAAAAAAAGAGAAAAGAAAAATGAGAAGGCAACCAACCAAATCCCGTTCCTTCCCTTTATTATTATTTTATTACAAAACATAAGAAATATAACAAAATAACAAAACAAATAACAAAACATTTGTAAAAAATAATTACCAACGTTTCGGCACTCATCAAGGCAAAAACAATTAATGAATAAAAATAAAATAAATTTTTAGCCGGCAGTAACAGCACCGCAGCCATGATGCTCTCTCCCAGACACCTAAAAATCAAGTGAAAGTTCAAAAGGCAAACCAGTTATAAGTAAACCTGGTATAGAAATGACCTTCAATCCAAGTCAGCTAAATTATTAACCTTCACACAACAAGCTGAGGTATTTAGATATCCCAAGGCACTATGTTCGCAAATACGCTAGGTCTAGACCGTCGCAGGGGGGGGGGGGGGCGGATCTCAGTAGCCACCTTTTCAGTTGTTCTCTGCATGTTCGAATGGAGAAGGGTCACTAATTCATGGTACGAATGTTTTGAGAAGCAATAATACGATTTTTTACTGCGTAATTTGAAATACATTATACGTATTTTTTAATGTTTTGAAGTATCTTTGCATGCTATGTTTTATGCTGATGTTTATGTATGTGCATTTTTTGCTCAATATAATATTTACGTTACTGAAAGAAGTTACCTAAGAATTTGTTCCCCTAATGAAATATATTATGCGTTAGGGACTATGTAAATAGCTTTTGTGTTTCCTAAAACCGAAAAAATCTAATGAGTGGAATTTTCTTGTTATAATTTAGCAGAAAATGATTAGAAAATTCCTTTAAATAATTGTGTGATGTTGCTAAATATCTTAGAAATAATCTTATACCATGAATCATTCTTAATGTGTTTCAAAACGACTGGGGTGTTGAGAAACCCCACCTTGTGGTAAATGAAAGTCTATTTCACCTTGTTGTGTGAGGGATAAAATTAAGATATTTTAATAAGATTAAAAATCAAATTTCAAATCTTTTTTGTCGTCCAATAATGAAGGTAATCTGAAAAATTCCTGAAAATAAAACCAAGAATCTAACGACCAAATTTGGACAACCATCATAAAATCGATGGGTTCTACGAAGAATAGGCTATTTTTTCGTTACCGTTAAGAATTAGGCCAATTTTATTTTGTATGAAATTTAGTAAGTTCGTAGAAGTGTAAAAAGAAATAAAATATTTTAAAATTTCTGGTTTTGAAAGTTATAGCAGCCTAAATTACATTACAAACTGTAATAAAAAATACTGGAGTTTTAAATTCGTAGAAAACGTTTCGAAAAATAAAGGGTTATTTATTCTTCCTAAAAACTTAGCTAAATAAAGTTAGCCTAATTCTTAACGGTGACAAAAAGATAGCCTACTCTTCGTAGAACCCATCGAAATGTTCCCATTGCAATACGAAAAAAAATGTTTTCCCTTTTTTCCATAAAAAAAGAAAAGACAAAAATTTGTTTTCCCTTTAGACAAAAATAAAATGGTGGAAAGAAAAATGTGAAGGCAGCCAACTAAACCACATTCCTTCTTTTTTGTCTTTCTTTCGTCTTTCTGATTTCTATTATTATCTAATCACAATTAAAAAACATTTGTAAAAAATGGGAACATTTTATGGTGGTTGGGAAATTTAGTCGTTAGATTCTTGGATTTATTTTCAGGAATTGTTAACATTATTAAATTCCTTTAAAACATTATACAATTTATCAATTAAGTATGAGTGTTAATGCAATTATCATTAGGTTCCCAATTGAAAAGACTAACATAGTAAAAATATAGAATAAAAATTTCTTTGTTCAAAAAATATAAAATGTATCAAGTAATTATGAATTTCGCTGAAATTATTATGTATATTGTGGTGACTATATATTCGCCTCATAACCGCAGCACGAAATATACTTTTCTATAACTCTCATGTCGATAATATGTGCTTTATAATTCTTTGTGACAAATTATCCAAAACTCAACGAAGTGTAAGCAATGATGTCAGATTTCAGCGTTCGAAGCTTTTCTATCCAACAGTCATTCTATATTCGTCACCAAAAGACAGTTCCGTACTGCTGTTTGACCAGTCAAAACGCTTAAGCCTTTGCTCTCCTTGCTTTTGCAATAAATCTCGATTTATATATATTTTTACTTACTAATTTCTTTCATTTAGTTTATATGAACCGATACAAATGATGGTATCGAGCTTGTTAAGGTAGTAATGCAAAGAAGTGTATAACCCCGTGCACTTAGAATTCGGAAAATGAGGAGGACTGGGGCTGATGGAGGCAGCCAGTGACTTTGCCAAACCGAAATCTCGTCGCTTCTTTGTCTCGGGTAAGTCAATGAAAATGCCATTTTTAGTCGACACTGGTACGGACTTTTATGTTTCTCCACGCTCGCGAATTTCAGCCCTACTTGCTAGGTCATCTTACGATGATACGAAGCAAATCACTCTATTATCGCGACATACGGGTATGAGGCAATTAATCTTGATCTCGGTCTTCGAAGTGATTTTACTCGGCGTTTCGTTGCTGTTAACAATTCCAAGCCAATTATCGGTGTAGATTTTCGCTATTACTACCATTTATTAGTCAACATTTATAATATACGTTCGGCGGATGGCTTTACCTCGCTCACCGTCAACGGTCGACTCGCAAGAGGTCAATCAGTGCGAATACGTGCAGTCTTTGGGGATTCTATATTTCCCCAACTTAATTCAGAATTCGTAAAGATCACCAAACCATTTGGTACGCTTCAAAGTATAGAACCAAAACACATGGCGCAGCACTACATTATAACAAAACCAGGGACACCAGTATCTAACAGATTCGGATGTATCAATCCTCAAAAATTACAAGGTAGCAAAAAAGAGTTCGAAACCATGGTACATATAAAAATTGCTCGTCTATCACAAAGCGTTTGGTCATTTACCCTTACATGGTTCCTAAAGGGGCGACGAATGACGAATTTGTGGGGACTACCGAGGATTGAACGCCAGAACCATTGAAGATAAGTACGCAGTACCACACATAGAAGATTTCTCTAAATCCTTGAATGGTAAGAAGATTTTTACGGCGCTTGAACTTGCACGTGCCTATAACCTAATTCTCGCCGCGGAAGAGGACGTGCTAAAGACGACAATTAGAATATCTTTTTGACTTTTCGAAATCCCTTTCATGTCCTTTGGCCTTCGTAAAGCAGCTCAGACCTGTCAAAGGTTTATGGATGAGGTGTTGCTAAACCTAGGTTTTGTATACGTTTACATCGACGACATACTGGTGGCATCATCAACGGAAAAGGAACATTTGGAACATCTTCGCTAATTTTTTTTAATGTTTAAAGGCTTACGGTGTTCACATCATCCCTGCGAAAAGCATTTTCGATGCTACCCAGGTAAATTTTCTTTCATTTAACATTTCATTAGAGCAGTTCTAAATGTAGCCGAGCTCCAAGCTTTTTTAAATGTTCCTCTCTAGGAAAACAATAAAGGTCACCCTTTGATTAAATGGACCGATTCTGCATTGAAAGCTTTTGACACATACGAAGATGCTTTAGCATCTTGCTTGGCAGTTGCTAAGTTTCTTCTTTAAAAAGTTGAGCACCATTGAAAAGAATGACGGTGCTTACGACCGGGAACTTCTAGTTATTTACAAAGCTGTGAAACACATTAGACACATGATCGAGGGTCGATCATTGATTATTTTTACGGACTAGATACCCATCACGTTTGCGTTTAGCCAAAAAGCTGACAAGTGCTTTCCGCGACAGTTCCGTAATTAAGACTTTATCGGACAATATTCAACCGATATTCGACACGTTAGCGGAAAAGACAACGTGATGGCTGACGCTCATCACAGAATCGATGAACTATCGATCGCAATCAACTTTGAAGCTCAAGCTCAAGTTCAAACCAATGATGAAGAACTTCTGGTATTTCTGCAACCATATTCTGCTTTGGATCTTCCAAACGTTTAAATTCCTGGAACGAACGTGACTCTCTATTGAAATATCTCGGCAACTACATCTCGACATTTTGTTACTGCAGAATTTCGCAGGGCATCTTTCAATTCCTTAAAACACCTGCTGCATCCTGGAATTAATGCTGCAGTTAAACTTGAAACTCAACGATACGTATGGCCATTGTTAAACTCTGATTGCAGGAAATGGGCTCGTCATTGTCTTGGTTGTCAAGGATCTAAAATGTCAAGGCATATGTCATCGCCAGTAGGTACATTTGTTTCTCATCTTCCTGGTTTGACTGTATTCACATTGACCTGGTTGGGCCAATTCCAACGTCACAAGGTTTCAGGTATTGCCTGACCTGCGTCGATGGATTCCTACGCTTGCCGAAAGTTATCCCAGTAGACAACATGGAGGCCCCAGATGTTGCAGAAGTTCTCATTACTGGGTAAATTACCCGGTTTAGTGCACCACTCAGTATTACGACAGATCAAGGAAGACAATTCGAGTATAACCTTTTCAAGAAATTGAACATGTAGCTTGGAACTCAACACTTCAAGATAACTGCCTACAGTTCTTCAACTAATGGTATGGTAGATCGATTTGATCGTCAACTGAATGGCGAATCAGACGTCACGCCACAGAACCTTGGTCGAAATTTTACCTATCATATTGCTTTTCTGTAAGAGCAGCTTGGCGCGTAGACCTTCAGGCTGCAACTCCTGAACTTATTTATGTAGAGTCCCTTCGTCTTTTAGGAGAATTTCTCGTTTCACGTACATTTACCATCGTTAAAAGCAGCATTCGAAGTTCCATATCCAGTTGTCAAATGAGGCAGTAAGACGTTCGTCCTTGCGACTAAAGGAAAAACGTTCACTGTCTCAATCGGCCGCTTGAGGCCAGCCTACATCCTAGCAGAGGATACAACCTGCGAAGATCAGCAACAGCCACGCAGCTTTGTTAACGACTAACCACCCCTACCAGAACCAGAGGAGGTAAAAGCGATGAAGCGAGTGATTTCTAGATCGTCTACAAGTTGGGTTTCAGTGAAGTGAAATTTTTTTTTTGAAACCAAAAGGCAATTTGTTTTTATTTTTATTTGTTTATCTCTCCACCAGAAGAAACAATGTGTTCGAAGTGCTCTTTTTCGCCCTCCGAAGAATTCGGATATGCTTTTCTTTTCCCAATTATTAAAAAAGTCTTCTTTCTTTCTTTGAAGTGTTTTATCTCTTTATGCACCAAGAAATTGAATTTTTATTTTAAACCCACTAAGGACACATTTTTTAGGACGTTTAAGCGAGAAAATACACTCCAATTTCAATAACAAAAAACAAACAAAAAATAAAATTTTCGGAAAAAGCAACTCAACCGCTTAGATTTAATTTTCCCCTAGCGAATTTGACAGCCGTTTAAAGCGCCTTAAGCTCATTCTTCGCCCATTGAACCACCCCAAACGAGTAGAGAACAACACAGAAGGCAAGCATGCTAGTCGCAGAAACCTTGTTCAATGCCGATAGATTTGAAGGCCAAATTTGTCGAAGAAGATGCTTGTATCTGCTTTGGAGAGACTCCTTCACTGATGTTACGCCCTGAATGCGGCTTTGAGACACACCAAGGTATGTATAGGTCTCTCCAGTGTCAAGGTGTCTAATAACACTTATATCCACAAGCTCAGGGCTATTGGTAACGCCAATAATCTTTTCGTTCTTCAGATGAATTTTGGCATACGTGTCCAATCCAAAGTTCATAAAAATCTCTCCTGCATAGTTTTCGATGACATTTAAAGCACTCTGAAGTTTTCTTTTGCCAGAAGCATAGTCAGCCATATAAAATACATTAGTGACCTTATGCTCGCGATGATTATGTGATAAGTGTAGTAGTTCAAGATATAGAGGCAGAAATGTGATGCAAAAAAGCAGAGGGCACATAACTTTACCCTAAAAGATGCCCCTCTGGAAAGTGATGTTTTTCTTTGTCACACGATATTTTCCATATGAGATAGTAAATCTAGTTTTGCAGCGGGGCATCAATTTCTCTATGCATTTCGCTAGGTGCGGATGAACCTTTAACCTTTCGAACAGATAATGATAAGTCTATATGAAAGATTGAATCAGAAGCTTCCCGGTAGTAAATTAAAGCCATTGACAGGACGAGCTAATGGGTTGTTGCGTCTTTCCAGATGCAACTGTCAATTCGCCGGTTCTCTTGGCAACCTGCTACACTTTTTTTTCGAGCCACGTTGTTCGCAAGTCTCTCTCCACACAGGCTCAATTCTTCGAATAATAATCTTCCAACAGAAGTTATTGATAACATCTTGTCTTGCAGCGGAAAAGTTCTTCGTACCCTTACGTCCTTTTTTCACCTCTTCGGCAGTGATTGATGGACATCCTCCTCAGATGTTAGAAGGTTGTCATAAAACATTTTGTAGCGGATAATATTATCAGTATCTTCTTTCAACTTCAGTGTTTTCGGGATCTTGTATATCTCTCTAAAAAGTCTCTATATCGTTGAGCTTAGGTGGATTTCTTACAGAAACAGCGGGAACGCTGAAGAGTTGCGATGGTCTGACCCATCGCGCATCTTCAGCGATCAGAAAAAAACTAATGATTCTCCCTGGTCCATCTCTTGCTCTATTTTATTATTTTCCTTGCATCAGATAACACCTTTATTTTTCAACAATATTCTGCTTGATTGTCAGCGGAATTTTCGTGATAATTTATAAAAAATACAGTATATGTATACATATATACATAAATATCAGGATGGATCGAAAATAACAAATTGTACACGGAGAAAACTAGATATTCAGCAGTATTGTCTGGATAATGGGGCTGAACATATTTCATAGTGAATTATGCGACAGCTATCGATTGGATAGTCAAACGTAGCATCTGTGGAAATTTAAGAGAGATTTTAGCTGTTAGTATGTAAGATATTGAACTTGAATATCTTACATATTAAACTGAAAAGGAGATATTAGTTGTTAATATCTAATATATTGAACTGGAATATCTTAGATATTAATCTGAAAAGGAGATATTAGGTGTTAATGTCTAAGCTATTGAACTGAAATTTCGAAAGATGGGAAGCGAGATGTCGGAAAATAGAAGGTTTGTGATCTACATTACATCTGTGACCAGTCACAGGCGTCCCTTTCCACCTTCCATGTTACGCTTGAAAGGGGAGGTATGTGACCTATATAATTTCTTTCACCAATAACGGAGGTGCATTTCCGCCTTCTCCGAGACGCTGGAAGGGGGAAGGTAAATGACCTACATTATTTCAACGACGAATCAACCCTTATCGACCCTTCTTCTCCGCACGAGAAAGGAAAGGGGAGGGTATGTGACCTTAATTATTTCTTGTACCTGTCACAGCGGTGATTAACATTTTATAGAGTTGTAAACACCGACATTCATTATTTTGATACAAAAGCAGCGTTAAGAAGGATAACAAAAGATTGTGTAAAAGATAAACCATGTAAATGATAAACCATGTAAATTAATATACTAAGGACGCATAACGGCACAGAGAGAGAGAGAGAGAGAGAGAGAGAGAGTACATGCACGGACATGATTATGTACACGAATAAAAATAGCTATTAAACAAGACTATTTAGATATAACTATTTAATATCTGAGTGATTCAACTAGAGGACAAATATCTAGATATTGAAGTAGAGCATCCATAGATATTAAAAAGAAGATTTTACTTGCCAATAACCAAGATATTAAAAGGGATAATCGAAGATATTCAAATAATATTTTTTAATTATGCAAACGTTACCTGTAAATCATGCCAATTCCCATAAAATAAAAAGGATTTTACATCGTAGTCCTCTGTTTTAGATATCTGAATCCTCGAAATTCACCTTTTCTTGATAATTAATCAGTTTCCGTGTAGAAAGAAGAAATCACTGTTCAAAGCTAACATAAGTGTCATCTGCAGTGCTAAGTCCTCGTTTGCTTGACAAAATTATGACATTTAATTTCAAAAGCAGTAAATCCATTTTCTAAAAAATTTTGCATGGAATATATATCCGAAAAACCACAAAAAACACGCAGTGATCCCAACTTTGGCATGTTCAGCTACTGCGCTTGACGGCCACAGCGGCCCTTATTGGTGGCTGTTGTCGCAATTAACCACTTGACTTGCATTATTTGAACTTCCTACACACTTTATTCGTAGAATTGATTCAATTTCACTATTTCAAATTGTAACTTGTGCAAGAAAAATCCTAAATGCGGCTGTTTCGCGTTGTAATATTTACTAAATTCTAGAAAAAAGGTGTTGAGATTTCAAATGATGCATGTTAAATGGTGAATTGATGCGTAACTTATTCCCGTGACCGAATTTTAATATAAATATAAAATGTTTTCCATCAGAACCTGTGTAAATATAAACTTTAAGTAAAAGGCTTCCCGAGTCGAAATATAGGTTCTCTATTGATTCTCCATAGTGTTGAATTAATTCTCTTTCGATTCTCTTCAGTCT
>JAAAKG020148505.1:0-10239 GCA_010014905.2 Druon quercuslanigerum | reverse complement strand
AGTCTCTTCAATTTCTATCAAATTCAGATCGAGATATAAATAGAAGACCGCCGAATTTTTCCGATCGGCAATCGTGCGTCTTCGGCCTTTCGGATTCAGAAGAGGAGAAGTTCGTTGCGCGCGCAATTACAGTCGTGTGCTACGCTACCACCTCTTCGCAACCACTTTACAGGAGCTTTGATTGTGTGCGAAGGTAACTCGTTTCAAATATGGGATCACTGGAAGGGTACTGCAACGGGTAGAGAGGCACAGCGGGGTAGGGTAGAATTTTCGCCGACAGCGCCGTCTACATTTATGCTACCCGTACTAATAATTCTATCCCCACTCCGCCTGTCATGCCTTTACTCAACTTTCCTATTGCTAGAGATTACAGCCGGTTTAGAGAAATTAACAATTATTGAAATATTAAGGAATTTAATTTCAATATTCTACGTTAGGTGCATAAGACAGTTCTCCGGTTAAAACCGGTTAATCCGTTTAATTTATGGATATACCTTTGTTCTCGCTTCTCCGATTATACGGAAAAAAATGGTGACAAAAGATTCTGCGCCCAGATTTGGAAACTGTTGAATTGGTAAAGAATTTTCAATTGAAAGCTCTACAATCATAGACATTCATAATTTTCCTATCTTTATTCTTGAATCTTTAATTGTTTCAAATACAACTGCTTGTGCCACAATGAATGTGCTGTTCGTCAGAATCGTTCAAATATTTTGTTTTAAGATTCATATTTTGTGGTTCAATTTCAATGCATTTCATTCAAAAAATTGAAGCAACATTCACAGAAAGCAGAGGAGTCTACTTTTTCGAGGTGGCGACGGAGCCATAGAATTATAATATTAAATGGCTATGTTGGTATGTTATGTTATAATTTTACATATATTATAAATACATAAACAACAATTTATAGTAAATCATGAATAATAATGAATGATAAATTCAGGTATAAAATTGATATTCTCAAGCATTTTAAAAAGCTTTGAATGATTTTACATTGAATGATTTCATAAATATTTCACAAACATTTCAAAATTTCTATAAAGATTCCTAGTAAATTTCGAACTATACACAATTACTTGATTAATTTCCGGAAGATTTGACAAAAAATAGGAAGGGTTCGAAAACATTTCCTATTGATTTACAAGATTTCTATGATTTTCCAAAGACTTCACAAAGGATTTGCACACATTTGACACATTTGACAAAGATTTAAATTATTTCAAAAAAATGTCTGATAGATTTCAAATATTTCAAAAAGCATCCAATAATTTTCCAAAGATTTTAAATATTTTTCAAAGATTTCATATCTTCAGCACATACCTGCTCAGGTATATAACAGTTCTCGAACACTGTAATTATTTTCCAATTATTTTAAAAATGTCTCAAATATTACGAAATTTAAAAAATTATAATTTGATTAACTGATTCATTTATATTGATTTAGTGGAGAGTCGAGTTTTTCGCCACAAACTATTCACTCGGCAATAGGTGAAGCACTTCGTTAACCGTGCACTTCAAAATCCCATTTAATTCACATGGGGAAGTTTTGAATTTTCGTAAAATTCAACTCATGTTCCAAGGTTTCATCGAAACATGCCCAACATTCTAGGGATTGAAGAGGAATCTCTACGAAATGAAACCATACTAATAACTTTTGTTTCTACCCCACCGTCCCCTCCGCACAGTGCCCTAAATGTGACCAAAAAATTAAAAAACTACATTTGTACGTTCATTATTGTTAATTTTTAGCAACTTTCATCGTCTTTTCATGCAAATAATTACTAATAAAGAGCCTGAATAGTTTCCGTGATTTTTAAAATAATTTTCAATTGTTTAAAGAAATGCAACTTATTTGAACGGTTACACAGGCCCACAAACAAAAATTTGCGTGCATGAGACATGTGACCAGGCTAACCTAACGGATTTTGAACCGAAGAATCCAAATCTGGTCTTATAATTTCTCCTCAGAATTTCTCGTATACATCTTAGTTTTCCCCTAGATGCAAAAAAAGGCGAAAATGTAGAGATATTTTGGCAGCTATTTTGATAATACCAGTGTGCGCGAAAATACATGCAATTCTAGGATAATTGAAGGTCATTCTCATATTACAAAGATTTGTCAGAGAAGAAATGAGGAAAATGCCATATCCTTTGCAGATTCGCGTGATAAATATAAATTTGAACACCAAACTTTTCGGGCTTGTTCCATTTCCTCTCTAGATGAAATATGTAGGGAAAAGCCTAGGGAGTTTTTTGTCATACAGGCCCACCAAAAAAAAATGTGAGCGCGGGACAAGTAACTTATTTCGCACGCAAAACTGCAAATAATATGAAGTTTTTGTTATTTTTCCCCGTATAAATCTATATAATCTGAGAAAGACCTTCAATTTCCCTGAAATTACCCAAGCTAAGAGAAACAGAAGGCACAATAGAGAACCTCTGTGTAAAAATTAAGTCTCTCACGGTTTGCTTGAAATTACTTCAAATAAAATGGGCTCCGAAACGGGATTTTATCGCTGATTTTAAGAATGTGGACCTCCCTGAGTAATTCCCAACGAAAATTAAAATAATCGATCGGACCGTTTTTTTAACCATATGGTGGGCCCCAACTGAATTTACTTGGATACATTAAGAATTTTTATTTCTCTTTTCTCAAAATTATTATTTTGAGTAATTTCGTTCTTTTTAAGACAAAATTAGACCAACGTTACTCGCTAGAATGATATTATGGCCTCTTACAAGTCTCAAATTCGAGTTCTACAGCAAATTGAATGTAAAATATTTTGAACTGCTTTGCGTTATATTAAAAGTCATTTGTTGATGTAAATTGTGTTACTTAGTAACAGATTGTTATGTTACCATATAATAACCATATTGCCCAAAATTTTGAAGTTTACTTCACGACGTCCAACGTTAAAGATAGTCCGGCAACTCACGATGAAAATCGTAGTAAGATTTGTCTATTTTGTTGTAAAAAAACTCGGAACAGTGCTTTTAAAATTGTAGATATTACTCCCAATGGTAAAACTGAGTCTTTAGTAAACTGTTATTGTAAATATAAAGCTGACAACAAAAGCTTACCGAACTTACTTTGTATCAATAAAAAAACTAATAAGAAACTATTAAAAGTGGCTAAATTATCTTTCAATTACAACAGTATTAACACTCGATCTCGGAGCGAATCATTACGGCAGTGCTTAATCTGCCAGCTGGTTCCAAAAACCCATGATAATTTCACTAAAAATAAATCATCTCAGAATGGCATTGTATCTAAAAGAATGAAAAATAATTAAAAAGGTAAATGTAAAAATAATTTTTTGAATAATAGTTATTCATTTTTTCTATACTATATTACATACGTTATCGGTTTTATAATCTATTTTACACAGATAAACTTGCTAAAAATAACCTTCAAAGTACAATTAGTCAACGATGTGAAAATTGCACAATCACAATCACAATCTCCTTTAAAAGTTCAAGAAAGATCATTTCATCGACATTAAAACAGACAGATTCGAAAGGATCTGACTCAATCCAAAAATCCATGTTCATAAATTAACTCCATTGTAAACCATTAAAGATTGATGTTAATCAAACCAAAAATTAATAGAAAATACAGTAAGAAAATCAAGTGACTGGACAAAATTAAAATCGAGGTTCAGCCTTTCACAAAACGTTTCGGTTGGAATCGCATCAATGGTTCGTGTTGCACCAAAGAACAGAAAAATAATTGAACCTTAATTATAGAAAAATATTTCCATTAAAATTCATTCATTAGATAACTTTTGTAATGTAAACATTTTTTATTATAAAATGACTATAAAAAATAAAACTGTTGATATAAAAAACCCAACCGTGTTTTGCAATAACTTTCGCGGCTTCATTGACTATTTGAAAGTGACATGTAATGTTACCAGTGCTCGTTTAAAATTCGGTATCGACGGTGGAGGAGAATCCTTGAACATTTTTATGTCAATTCAATCTGCTAAAGATGAATTAGAATCTAATCCTGAAGATGAATCTGCATTTTACCCCAGAAAACGACAAAAGTACATAAATGGAGTTGCTTCTAAGATTTTTAAAGATTCTGGAGTGAAGAAACTGATCATACTTTGTTTAGCTCTAGATGTCCAAGAAAATTACAATAATGTTAAGTTATCATGATGTTAGGTAGGAATTGATAACACGAATGGAACGACTTTATTTGATATAAAATTGTGTAATATTATGGCTGGTATCATGCCTTCTCGTAGCTATTACCCGTGTACTGGGTGTGATATTCCCAAAGGAAATCTTTGTGGATATTCTACTCCGCGATCAATTAAAAACATTACAGATAATTATTCAGAATGGCTTAGTGCTGGAGGAGAAAAAGAATTGGCCAAAATATATATGTGCTGCATTTCTCCACTACTATTTGTTGCTGATGAAAACAAAATTATTCTGGGTATACTACCACCGTCACAACTTCATTTATTTTTAGGAATAGTAAATGGTATATTTACTCATATGGCTAAAAATTTCAAATAAACAGCTGTAGCTTAGGCGAAGACCTGCAATGTTGAACTTCAAGTTATTTACGGGAGAGAAGGGAGTTATAATGGAAATTATCGCGGAAAACTATTAGATAAATTAGATCAATTGCAAAATGTTTCCCCTATAGGAGGTTTGAAATTTGTGCAAGCTTTTAGTGACTTTAAAAAAGTCGCAAATGCCTGTTTCAGTAATACATTACACCTTCCCGAGTCAAAATCTAGGCCCTATTTTGACGCCCCAAGTAGAAGTTCTGCCCATATTTTGCGGCTGTTTATTCTGCTAGCCCCTACGTAGCCGCCTCCTAAAGATATTTTCATTTTTTTTTGCTTTCACATACGTTTAAGCCCCTACATTGAAAGTCTTGCGTCTATAATCTTTAACTTTTAAGATTTTTTAATTAAGATTTTTTAAATTATTTCTTTAATTTTAAGAATTTTTAATCTTTAATTTTTAAGATCTCTTTTAACGCTTTTAAATTTTAACGCACAAAATATGTGGCGTCGTTGCCTCGACGTCTGCGCCCTCGTAACGGATATTCTGTTGTTTCCTCTAACCTTTAAAGTTTGTCAAAGCCACCATTTTAGTGGTTTTAAGTAATAAATATTAAAGTGATGATATCGAAATGGTTGCAAGAGGAAAGAAGTTTGCCCTCATCTGGTGGTTGCAAACAAAAGCAAAAATTCAAACCAAAGCTAAAATTTGAAAAATAGTTCTAAAGAACCCAGATTATAAAAACTCGAAAAAAGGTATCGACACGCGAGACGAAATGTTAAAAGAAAAAGGGAAGAAAGATAGAAATCTTTTGTATTGAGTCTTTTCTGTTCCACAAAAAAACTCCGAATTAGTTACCATAGATTGTGATGAAATAGATTCTTCTTGCACAACAATTTTATTTTGACTTGAACAATGAAGAAGTTTAATGATTTTAGATAAAAAAATTTAGAAAACAAGCCAATGTCAAAAGATTAAAAATTAAATATTTTAAGATTAGATCATTAAAAATTCAGAGGAATTGAAAGTGTATTATTTATAATTAAAGGCGTTCAAAATTAAATAATTAAAAATTGCAAACTTTTGGACTTGAGCAATTATAAATTCAAAGCTATCAAGATTTGACAATTTAATATTGAAAACTAAATTGAATCTTTCAAAGTCAAAGCTTCTAAAATTCTAGAATTTAAAATTGTTATTACATAACGAAATTATAATTTGACATTAAACCTAATTAGGCGAATTTTAATAAAATCAAAAAATGAAAACGAATTCGAACTTCATTTTGAACTGACAAAATTTATGTTAACCAAAAATTGTGTTAATAAAAGTTTTTCATAATCAAACCCTTTAAAATTTCAATTGTTTATGGTAACTACAAATCACTTGAAATTCAACAATTTTAAAATTAGTAATTAAACTTTTCCAAATTCAACTAATTCAATTTTAGTTCAAAAATGAAAACCTATGAAAAAGAGAAATTTAAAATTGAGCGTTCAAGATTTAAAATCAGAACTCTAAAATTATTTTAACCATTTTAAATTACTGGAATTATGCATTTCTTGCAATTTCAGTTACATAGCTTAATTTTGGTCTATTCGTTATTTTTAACATATTTTTTATTTTTTTAATGTCAAACCTTCTTTCAAAAGTACTATTCACTCACTTTAAATTTTGCAATAAAATATTATTCAATTTCAAATTATTTATTAGTTTATATCTTCAACTAAAAATCAGGAAATTTAAAGATATAACATTGAAAATTACAATAAATGATAAAACAACTAGAATAATATGATTCGATTTTTGAAAATTGTACAATTCTAAGATTTGCAGTTCGAAATTGGTTTATATTTACATCTAAAATTAGCAAATTCAAAAGTGACTATCAAGCCTTTTAATATGCATTTTTTCAATATTTAATAGCAAATTGGTTTTGTAATTTTAAATAATTATTTGAATTTAAACCTACAATATTGTAAAATTTTTAATTGAAAACCTCCGAGAATTAATCTAAAAATTAATTTAAGAAAAAAATTTAGATTCAAGGCTTCAGATTAAATTGTTTTAGGATAGCGCATTCAAAGCCATAATTTAGAATTAAAATGATAGAAATTACGAAAAGGATAAATATATTATTAATAAATATCATATGATCTAGTATAAAGTGACATTTCAAACGAGAAACATTGTGAACCTGTAAATTTAGATTATTCTAAACATTTTAACAAATTATATGCTTTCTAATTGGGAACTTGAAAAAAATGATAAAATCCACGAATTATAAAAGACGGGAAATCTCCGGGTGTAATGGTTCCCTCCCGACTTTATCCCGGTTTTATCCAGGTGCAAAATTCTCCCGACTTTCTTCCGGGTTGGTGGCCATCCTGAAAACTTATGCTGATCTATAATACATACTTTGATGTTTATTTCATATTATTTTTTTCTTTATCATAGGATTTGTTTGTTAAAAAGAAAACTGTTTCTCGTTCAGAATAATTAAATATATTTTTGATATTAATAATTACTAAGTTTGACTAAGAAAAGTTCGTTCTGTTTTGAAAGATTCTGATCAAAAAAGTTATAAGGAAAAATTGACTAAAAATTTGTCACCAACCCAAATTTAGAAGTGCACGAAATGAATATGATTTGACGACAGATTGACAAAATTTGAGTGAAGCGAGTACAGTGTAGAATTTTGTACATATTTCATAACATTTTGCATCTCTATTTAAAAAAAAATAGAAATTTTCATTTTAAGTTGCATAAAACATCAGATTCATTGACGAATGAAAAAATAAAAAAGTTTTTGTATCGTCGAATGATCATGCAAAATAACTTGAAAACTTACGTTAAATTACAAGCAAAAAGTAAGCCTCTATTTTGACGCCTCAAATGGAAGATTTGGAAATTAGTGCCCATAAGAGCGCTAAAGTAGGAGCGAATATTTTATTGGAATCTCCTCTACTTTAAAACCTTAGCCCCTACAAATATTAGCGTGAAGAGTGTCAAAGTAGGGGCTATATTTGGACTATGTTTAGATTTGGACACGTACTTCGGCTACGCGTAAGGTACACTGTGTTTTTACACATGTTAAAGAATTTTGTGAAAAACATAAACTAGGATTAGGTATATTTAGTGGACAAGCGTTTGAACCTGTACATTTTGAATTCAAATCTATATGGAAAAAAAACATAAAGTTCATCAAAAACATTGTAAAATGTAAGTAAATTTTACTGACAACGTATCATTTTGAACTTTGTATTTTTTGTACAAACTCTTAAAATTTTTTTTTCATTTTATTGGTTTCTTTTATTCGATTTTTTTCATACTTTTTTTTGACAGTCTTATTAGCGAAGCTATTTAAAACTGTCTTATCCTAATGAGTTAAAGAAAAATGAAAAATTCAAACAGAGAACACAAATTTTCTATATCCCTCTTAATTACACTGTGTGACAAAAAAAAACGAAACATACTTTATGGAGACCTATCACAAGTTGTAGGTCTAGTAAAACTAAGAAAAATGGTAGGGGAGAAATTTCAAATACACCCCAAAAATTGTGCATTTTGTGTTGTGTGCATTTTAAGATTTTAAGAACTTTTTGGTAAATTTGCATGTACGTAGTTGACGTCAAATTTGAATTAGGGTGCGTTATGAGGGATGAAATTGATATCAACCATCATTATAGCTATGTAATTTTTATTTATTATTGTGCATTGTTATGAATTATAAATTATTATTATAGGAATTATCTGAGTCAAAAATGCTTTCTTGACCTCTTCCGTTTGTATAATTCATCACTGATTTTTCGTTTCAATGACCAGCAGTAATCAGCAAGCATGTTAATGTCATTCTTCCCTTGAAAATGTTTTTTGATGGACTCTTGTTATTTCCAAGGAACTTTTTACACAATTTAATGAAACTCTCCTACGCTCGTCTTTCCACTGCTTTCAGCTTGTGTGCGAATTCCTCATCTCGCATAAGTTTCCGTATCTGAGGCCCGATAAGAATCCCTGAAATGAAAATTTACAGCTCATCAAAAAAAATTTAGGAAAGTAATGATCTCTCGACTGTTAACAAATAAGAATCATATGTTACCTCCTCTTAGCTTTGCATCACTCAGTTTAGGGCATGCAACTTCTTTCAGGTAACAAAACGCTTCTCCGTCGACTCTCAATTTCTTCAAAAACTGCTTCGCGTAACCAAAGTTTCAAGTGTAGTGGTGGTAGGATGACATTTTCTGATCGTACTAGTGGAGGGTTCGAAACATTTTTTTGCCAATTGTAAAGAGTTGACGTGATGACTATTTAGTTTTTGCTTACCTATTCGGAGCACGACTATCCCATTCACAAAGGTAGCAAGGATACTTGGTGTACCCACCTTGCATTCCTAACAAAATTGTTAGTACTTTCAAGTCGCTGACTATTTGCCATTTATATGCAAAGTAATTGGTGCAGCGAAGTATTTTTTCCAAATTTTTATACGTTTCCTTCATATCAGTTGCATATTCTAATGGAAATGATGGCAATTTATTTTCATTGTGTAATAACACAGCTTTCAAACCTAAAAAATCCTAAGAATTTGAACTTTAATATTCAAGTCTGGAATATGATAAATACAATTCATAATACTGAGAGAGTACTTACTCACGCACGATTTATCAGTGAAAAGTCGCCATTCCCTTGATACGTGATCGTAGTCCAAGGGGTCGAATCGTTCAGATACATCTGAACAATAAACAAGTTTCTCATTATATTCATCAGCTTTGAAAATTTCTCTAAAAGAAATTCAATCATCTTTACGGGACAGCGTGATCTTAAAGTTATCTTTTACCAAATTCCATTGCTTCAATCGAGAAGCGATCACCCCATACTGTCTCCGTGATAGACATAAATCATGTGTAAGATCCTGAAAGTCTACATTTGATACTGCATTTCGTTCTCTTGAACTTGATGCAGACGAAAGGTACTCTTTATTATCAACAGCTTCATGATCATCAGCTTGACGATGATCACCGAGTAGGACATTCTTCAATTGTTGAACTATACCTGAGTCAACCATATCGCTCATGACTTCGGGTTTCATTACAGTCACAACATCGGCATATTTTATGCGCTTTCGCGTTTTATAATGATGACCCTTACATCTGTTTAACAAAAATAGCAGTCGCTCAGTTTATGGTAAGGCTGATGATGCCATATCATCGGAGCAGGTAAAGAAATTCGAACTTTATGACAACTTTTCAATTTCCATGTCTTTAACTCTAATGAGTACTCGACACACGCGAATTCTGGTTCATGCCAGCGTTCAGAGAGAGTATATTGAAGTTTTAAAAAATCGTTGTAGCCATCAATCACAACTTTATTATTTTTTAACTGTAAACAATGTTGCTTATCAAAGAACAAACCACATATGAAGCAAAACTTTTTTCGATTATCACACATTTCTTTTTCGCATCTTTTTCGCATTTTTTTTCTTTGCATCAGAATTTTGGGCTTTTTTGGGCTGTTTTTGAGCTATATTGCCGATTTTTGGACTGCACTACTTTTTTCGAAAATTCAAATTTCGAGTGGAGCTTCTGGCTTAAATCAAGCCAGAGACTCCATGCATACTGAAAAATTCTCAAAAAGATTATTTTTTTGACAATGTCATATGTACGTGGTAGGGAGGGGTTGATTTTAGACTTTACGGGTTAGAGCCCAAAAATTAGA
>JAAAKG020148504.1:0-10240 GCA_010014905.2 Druon quercuslanigerum | reverse complement strand
TGTACTTGTCGGAGAAAAAAATTAGCTTTCTAGAATAAATATATATATAGATATATATATATAATATATATTTTCGTATGGGGTTCTATTAATTCAGTTTGCTTTTAAGCAACCAAAAATTGAGAAAAAGGGAATGTTTCTTTAAAATAGAGAAAAAAATTATTATTAAAAAAAGGGGAATAAAGAGAATAGGGGAAAGAGGGTGAAGTCTGAGACATGAAAGAGATTTTGAAACTTATTAAGTTATTATTGAACTGTACACTAGAGGACCATCTTTCAAAAATTTGCAAACTTTCTTCAAATTTATCATCAGAAAACGTACTAAACGTTATTCAAATTTGTAACATAGTTTAATGGACGGCCCCTAAATAATACAATTAAAATATATGTGATATTCTAAAACTGCGTTAAATTATATAGTCAAATTTTCGACCAAACAGGTACATTATTAACCAACAAGATTAAATATCTACCAAAAAAGACCAATTTTCTACTAAACAGTAGAAATTTGAACTAAAAAAAAATTCAACAAAAAAATGAATTTTTAACCAAATATTTTAATTTTGAAATAAAGTAGAAAAAATTTCAAAGCACTAAGAAATAATTAAATTTTATAACAAAGAAATTAATTTTTAACTAAAATGAGATCCTGAACCACAAAAAAATGTATTTTAAACCAAATAGTTGAATTTTCAAACATAAACATTAATTTTCTACGATAAAGGCCAAACTTTAAACAACATGAATTTTCAAGTAAAAAAAGATAAGTTTTCAACAAAGAATACAAATATTTAAATTAAAACTCACGTGATGTTCTAAAACTGCGCCAAGTTTTTCCAACTGTTCCAATACTTTAGGATCTTGAGCTAAGAGGTATTCTTGATAATGAGAATCCAGTAACATACTCGTCCATTGATAAAGTTGTAAATAGTCCGATTTTAGAGACACTTCTCTCGAATTTTCCTCAACTTCTAACTTTTCTACGAGATAGTGAAAAAGTCTTAATATTTCATCAAAGCTCAGATTCGTTTTCAGATATGACAATAAATAAATATCAGTATAACTGACACTGAGGATCTTATCTAACAAGTTGTTTTGAATTTCAACAGTTTTCCGTCGCTTCTTCGTGGAATCTCCGTTTTCTAAAGGCTTTTTCGACTTGTCAGAGTTCAGCAAAAAGAAAGACAACAAGTCCACCAAGAGTTTTTCTGGTACATCTTGAAAGTTATCCAGACACCATATTATCGAAGGAATATCGCTAGATTCGATCAACTGTGGTATTATGATCTGTGGTATCGAAGCATTACTCATGCCCTCTTTAATTAAATTGTTAATTTGTTTATTGATTGATTTGGCTAATTCGTCTTTAGATAATTTAAAAGTGCTCTCCGACTTTTCCTGCCATTGAGTTATAATTGCATCGTTATTTTGAATCACTGTGACATCACTTTTGATGTCTGATTTAATATTTTTATAGTTCAAAGAGGAGCCAATCATTGGCTCTAGTCTCTGCGGTGCTAAACGGAATGGAGCAACTGCTAATTCACGGTTAGCTGCCAATAATAATTTGTCTTCGACTCTCCACAATTTCGCGTCATTTGTGTACAGTTTCAGTTTCTGTACAGCTTGCACTAATTTGAATTGTACGTTGTAAATAATTAGGACGGCGCCTTCTTCCAAAGAATCAGCGCCGTACATGGCCATCGTCGTTTCGTTCAGTGCGATCATTACAACCGGATATTTTGTATTTACAGCTGTGATTATGCTAACTGGTTCACCCGGACTACTTTCCAATGATGAACTGATTAAAGAGTAACTATACAATCTACCATCGGACCCTGAAAAGAAGAGCATAAAAACTGAACTCTATTTTTAAAGCGAAACTATCATTTTCAGGGTGTCTACTCAAATCCTAGGAAAAAATATACCCTGACAATTTCACCTCTTTTCCGGCTATCTCTAGATTTTTCTAGGTATAATCGGAATATGCATACAATTTCGAGATACATAATCAGGGTCTTACTCGTGGGTGATCAATAATGCTAATGCAAAAGAAGTTTTTGTTTATGGTAAATTGATCTCAAAACTTTTAGTGGCAAGAGTCATTAAGATTTTTTATAAGGAACAATCCATAAATTACGAAAAATGATTGCGGGGGGGGATTTGGTTGAATCTTACTGTTTCTTATAGAGAGGACAACCTTATGCAAGATAGTCATAAAAAATCGAAAATGTACAACTATTACAACTTAGATGTATTGCATTTTTAACAAAATAGATAAATTTTTAACCAAATAGTTCAATTTTCAACCAATAAGTGACTTTCTGTTTAAAAAAATGAATACTCAGCGAAAAGTGCAATTAAGTTTTAAACAAAAAAAATTTATTTTGAACAAGATAAATGAATTTTCATGTAAAAGAGATATACTATTACAAAGAACGAATTTTCAATAAAAAAGGGTTTTAAACTGAAATGAAGAATCATTAACCAAGAAAATGAATTTTTAACAAAGTTGTCAATAAGGGAAAAAAATTCATCGAAGACGTTGAATTTCCAAGCAAAAAAGTTGAATTTTATACAAAACGAGCTTTCCACCCACAAATATGATTTTTAACAAAAAAATTAATTTTTAACAAAATCGTTAGATTTTAAAGTGAAAAAAAAGAATATTATTTAAGAAAGTTAAATAATCAAACACAAAAATATTAATTTTCAACAAAAATGATAATTTTTCAATGAAAAAAGGATTAATTACATTTTCAGTTAAAAAGAATTAAAAAAAAAAATTCAACAAAATAGTTACATTTTCTATCAGAAAAATTAATTTTCAACTAAAATGATCATTTTTTAACCAAGAATTTATTTTGAATCGAATAGATTAAAATTCAACCCCCTCCTCTCCCGAAATTTTTTTGCCAGAATTGCCAAATTTGCAACCAAATACACGAATTTTCGATAAAAAATATATATTTTCAACCAAAAATAGAATACTTAACTGCTACTAAGAAACCCAACAAATTGCCAGTAAATGATTTAAATTTTCGACCAAACAGGTGAATTTGTAACCCATAAGATTAAATTTCTACCAAAAGACAATTTTTTTACAAACAAAATTAACATCTAATATTAATAATAAATATTCCCTGTTCAACAACCCTAAGATCAACAATAATAATAAAAATAGACCAGTAGACAAACAAAATTAACATCTAATATTAATAATAAAATAAAATCTTGAATAAAAATGTATTTTGAACAAAATAGTTGAATTTTTAACCAAAAACAGGAATTGTCTAACATAAAATCCAAATTTTTTAACAAAATACATGCACTTTCAAATAAAAAATTTAATTTTCGACCAAAAATAGAATACTTTATTAAAACTGACGAAAATAAAAAATTTTAAAAACATAAAATTGTTACATTTTCAGTTCAAAAACATTAATTTACGAGAAAAAAGTTTGACAGAATGTATACATTTTCTACCAAAGATATTAATTAATAAATAAAATGAGGAATCTTTAAAAAAAAATTTAACCAAATAGTTGAATTTCCAACCATAAACGTTATCCTTTTCAAAACAGTTCAATTTTTGACCAAACAGGTTCAACAAAAAAACAACGAATTTTCATAAAAATATTAAAAATTTCGACCAACAACATACAACAAGATTACAATTCTACCAAAAAAACAAAATTTTTCTACAAAGTAGTGGAATTTTCAAATAAAGTAAATTTAATACAAAAATCAATTTTCAACTGAAATAATGAATGTTCAAACAAGAACATTAATTTTTAACCAAGAAGATTAACTTTCTACCCCAAATTGATTTATTTCTCACTAAGTACATACATTTGTAACTACACAGTTAAATTTTCAACAACAAAAAGGTTTCTTCGTCTAAAATGATGAATTTTTAACAACAAAAAATGAAATTTTAATAAAGTAGTTCTACTTTCCACTAAACAGTTTAATTTTCAAGCAAAAATGACAAATTTTTATACAGAACTAGTTTTCCACTCAGAAATATGAATTTTTAATAAAAAAGATAAACTTCATCGACTTGCTATCAAAAGTGAAAGGGTTACATTTTCATAAAAAAAAGAAACAACAAATTTTCAATAAAATAGTACATTTTTCGACAAAACAAAATTAATTTTTAGCGTAACAAAAATGAGTTTTTAACAAAGTAATTCATCTTTCGACTACATTTTTTCATTTTCTACAAAATTTGGTAAACTTCCTCAGGTGAGTAGACACCCTGCATTTTTTATTGGAATATGCAGTCGTTTATTCGAATTTGCAATTAAAATTTAGACACGCTTAGAAAACTGGATTTTTGGAAATCGAAATTTTTTTAAATGTCCATCAAACCGGTTTGATTTGCTTAAGCTACTCAAATTTTTTAAATAAAAAAGATCGTTTCTTTGGTAAAAAAAATGGATCTAAGTCAAATCGAATCTTCGAAATTCTATTTATTGAAATATTCGAACAAGTTGAATTTCGAAGATTTGGATCCATTTTTTGACAAAAAAAAGAAGTTATTTTGATTTTAAGAATGTTTATAATCCAAGGAAATCATACATACAGTTAATTTTATTTGTATTTCAAAAACTCGAATTTTCCAAGCGTATCTTATTTTTAATCAAACTAAAAATGCTTCTGAAGCTGATTATACTTACACAGTGTTAACAGGTAGGCATCATTTTTGTCTTGCATAATTATATGCCCGACTAATGTTTGGGAATCCCGTTTAATTTCTACTCGCTTTAGTTGATTAAATTTCCCTAAGTATGATTCGTCTTCAAGTGGGATTAAAATGTAGTTATATGCATTATCTATTTGCGTAAGGGTGCAGAGATAAGTTCCGTGATTAACGTTTACCATTTGACATTTTAGGAAAATTTCTTTTGGTTTTAAAATCTCTTCGCAAGACCAATTTTGCCTGTTACTGAGGGCCCACTTCAACGAAGCAGTATTGCCGTTTTGCAGTAATACTACAGGCGGAAATCCATCCAGAGTGAGAATGCTGTGAAGTGGATGGGGAAATTTACATTTTTTTACCTTGTCAAGTTCCGTTTCTTCTTCCAACCAAACTCTAATATATTTTTCATTAAATACTGCTGCATATATCTTTTTGGTTTCATCGTAAATCACTTGACTCGTGAGCTTTTCTTTAGTGGACCAACTGCTAACTTGTTTCACATCTTGTAACTGTAAATGAACTTGAATTTTACATTTGCATACCAATTTTATTCTCCAAAGAGTTATTTTTTTAAAAATATATGCTTTCATCTTGGAAAAAAATTCGTTGTCGATTTTCCAGGGGTTTCCGTGTATCTCAAGTTTTTTTCGGATATAATTTTTCAAATTAAGGAGCCATTCAAATATTTCGCATTTTTTTTAAACATTCGATTTGGAATACGTATACAGTTTCGCGAGTTTGATATAAATGTTTTTTCTTACGTTTTTAGGGATTCAATTAATATGTTTAATTTCGAAAGCTTTAATAAATTATAAGATATTAGCACCATCCATTAACTAAATAATTAAATAATCTAAACAAATAATTAGTAACTTCTTGAACTTAACTGTAAAGAATATGAATTTGAATAATGATACAAATAAATTCTTATTTATCTTATCATACTTTATATTCAGTAAATGTTTACGTAAAATTAATGAGGGTACTAGATATCAATTGAAATTTAAACCTCTCCAAATTCGGAACATTTTTTCACCAAATAGTTAAATTTTCAAACAAGAAAACAAATATTTTTTTAAAAAGATATGAATTTTGAACAAAAAAGATGAATATTTAACAAAAGAGTTTAACTTAGAACCAATTAGTTTTATTTGCAAACCAAAAAAATGAATTTTCAGTCAAGAAAATTAACTTTTCACAAAAAAAAAACATTTAAAAAATATAGTCTTTTTCAAGGAAATAGTTGAATTTTAAACTATAAAGACCAATTTTCAACCAAATAGTTGAATTTTTAACTAAAAAAGATCCATCTTCAACTAAAAATAAAATAGTTAAGTTTCCAGTTAACAAAATTGATTTTAAACTAAAAATATGAATCTTTATCTTGAATAGTTGAATATAAGCAAAAAGATGAATTTTAAACTAAAATTATAAATCTTTAACTGGAATAGTTGAATTTTAAACCAAAATGATGGATTTTTAACTGAAAGTGTTGAATTTGCAACCAAAAAGATGCATTTTTAACTGAAATAATAAATATTAAAGTGGAATAGTTCAATTTTAAAGTACATATATGAATTTTCAACCAAGAAAATTAATTTCTACGAAAAACGAGTAATTTTATATAAAATACATGAATTTTCACATAAAAAAAGATAAATTGTCAAATAAAAATTGAACTTAAACTTTTAGTTAAAAAATTCATATTCAACCAAAGAGATGAATTTTCAATTAAGATGATGGAATATGTAATTAGAATTGTTAATAAAATTTGTAGTTAAAAAGAATCATTTTCAAGAAAAAATATTTTGAAAAATATAGTTACACTTTCAACTAAAGTAAGGAATTTTCTAATAAAATAATGAGGCTTCAAATTGAGTAATTGATTTTCCAACCAAATGGATTATTTTCGAACAAGAAGGTCAATTTTAACAAAAAAATGCGAATTTTACACAAATTACATGAATTTAAACTAAGGCAGAGAAATTATTAGCCACAAATTAAACTGTTACATTTTCAGTGCAAAAAACCAGAGATGAATTTTTAACTCAAATGATGAAATATTCAACTGGAATACTTACAATTTCAGTTTAAACAATTAATTTCAAAAAAATTACATTCTCAACCAAAGTGATAAATTTTTAACAGCAATGATGGAATATTAAGTAAGGATAATTAAAGTTTCAATTGAAAAAACAAATTTAACAAATAAAAAACTAATTATCAACAAAATAAAATAATATTCAACAAATAAAAAAAAGATTTTCAAAAAAATAGTTACATTTTTAACGAAACTGATGAATTTTTAACTAACATTATGGATCTTCAACTGGAATAGTTGAATTTTAAACCATAAAGGTAAATTTTCAACTAAAGTGGTGTGACAACTAAAGATTGTTAACCAAAAATTAAATTTAAATTTTTAGTTAAAAAAGTAATGCTTAACCAGAGCAAATGCTACAATATTCAATTGCAATTGTTAATTAAATTTTCAGATAAAAAAATAATTTTCAACTAAAAATATGAATTATTTTAGACCAGTAGATAAAAACAATTAACATCAAATTATTTTAAATTTTGATTGTTCAACAGAAATACTGCATTTTCAATCAAACTGAAAAATTGAATAATAAAATTGTCAATTAAAAAAATTAATGTTCAAAGAAAGAGATCAATTTTTAACTAAAATGATAAGATATTCAACTGGAATAATTATTTTCAGTTGAAAAAAATTAATTTTCAACAAAAAAAAAACGATTTAAAAAAAAGTTATGTGGTCAACAAAAGTGATGAATTTTCAACTAATATAATAAAAAAATCAATTAGCATAGTTAATAAAAGTTTCATCAAAAAAACCAATAGTTTTTAACCCATGAAAAACTAATTTTCGAAAAAAATTATATTTTCAACCAGTCATAAATTTTCAACTAAAATGATAAATATTCAACTGAAATTATTGATTTTTCAACCAAGAATATTAATGACTTTAAAAAAAATACATTTTCAACTAAAAAAGATAATTTTTCAACCAAAAATTAAATAGTTAAATTTTCAATTAAAAAAAAAACGAAATGTCAACCAAAAACGAATTTTTAACTAAAATTATGGATGACTCAACTGAAATATTTACATTTTCAGTAATAAAAAAGGAATTGCCAACAAAATAGTTAAGTACAGTGACATAAAGCTACTTTTCCAAATAAATAAGAATAATTGTTTTTCAATTTCACATTGCAACAGAAAATAATTAGGGTTCCTCTAGAAAAATTTCCCAGCCATTTACAGGTATACATAAAACGCCCTGACATTTATAGTAGTGGTAGGCATCCTGCATAAAATTGTATTTTTTTAAAATATCTACAAAGTGGGTAGACCGGGAACATCCCGAGAGGTACATAACCTCAAACGTAACTTTGCCATCCATACGCAATATTTACGATATTTACAATGGATTTGTTTTAAAAAATATGTAAAATTGATTAAGTGATACATTAGATATCATGATTTATAAAGTCAAAATTTATTTGCAAACTTCCAGGGAATATTTTTGTGGGAAAAATGGAAATCTAACCTTGTATCTCATAATGATATTTCTCCCGAGTGTAATTACAGCACATCCTGGACTCGAGTCTTTTTCTACACCGAGTAAATTTTGTTGATCAATTAAGGGAGACAAGGTGTAGTATGAACAAAGTTTCGCCATTGTGCACAGTTATTTTTTAAATGATTTTTAATGTTTAAAAATCATTGTCCAGCATCAAACCACATGCTCTATCCTGCCACTTTACCGACAGACACCGACAGACGACGAGTACAGAGACAGTGACAGACAGAGACGGTCCATGACCTCCTGCAATCTATGCAACCCACCCTTCTTTGTTGTATTTTTGGGAGTTAATCAGCCGATAGGGTGCGCTAGCTGTTCTATAGTCAAAGTTTCGCGAGAATTCAAATTTAATAAATAAAAAATTGCCTTTTCTCATACAAAACAGGCGACTTTTTAACAAGGTGATTCAAATTTTAACAAAAAATTAAGTTTAAACCACTAAGATTAATTATGTATTAGAACAAAACGATCCGGAAGTAAAAAAATTATTTAAAAAAAAAGTAATTCAACTTTCAGCCACGTAGTACAATTTTTAATCCACAAGATTAATTTTTTACCGAAAAAGAAAATTTGCAAAAAATAAATTTTTGAACGATATAGTTGATTTTGAACTAAAAGAAATCGCAGTTTTTTACAAAGAATGGTTTCAATTTTTTTGAAACGAGATTTCAATTTGAAATAAAAAAATTAACAAGCAGTTTAATTTTCAATCGAGAAATTGAAATTTGAACTCAAATGGAGACACAAAGAAGATTTTATTTGAAAAAAAAAACAATTGAAATCTACCAAAAGACTAATTTTCAACACAAGAGTTGAATATTTCACTCAAAAAATTAATTTTTAACAAGGTAGTTTCATTTTTAACCGAGTAATTAAAGTTTAAACCGATGGAGAAAAAGACGAATGTAGAACCAAAGACGACTTTAATTTGAAATAAAAAAAACAATTCAAATCTACCAAAAGACGAATTTCCAAAATAAGAGTTGTATTTTCAACTGAAAATATATGAATTTTCAACTAAAGAAAATCGATTTTCATCTAATAATAGAATAGTTAAACATTCAGATTAAAAAAAATACCACAAAATTAGCAAAATACATGATTTTTTATCCAAATATGTAGTTGTGTTTGCAAATAAAAGCGATATATTTCGAAACAAAACTGAAATACTTTAATTTTCAGCTGAAAAAAAAAATTTCAACCAGAAAAAATGGAATTTCATCAAAATAGTAGAACGGTTAACCAAATAGTTTAATCTTAAACCAAAAAAAGGAATTTTTAACCAAAAAGATTAATTCTCTAATCACAAAAGACCAATTTTTAACAAAGTATATAAACATGGATTATTGAAAAAAGTAATAATAATAATAATCATGTTTAATTTTTTGCCAAAAATTTTTAATTCCCAACGAAAAATGTAATACTTTTGTTTTCTGCAATTTTCAGCAAAATTTCAATTTTTTCTTGAATTAAATGTTTTAAAATTTAGCGAAACCTAACAATCTGCATTAAAAAATGGAATAGTAAAATTTTTAGTTTAAAAAATTAATTTTTACCTCAAAAAAAGCGATTTTTTACAAAATCGATAAATCTTCAACCAATAAAATTAATTTTTAACAAAGTAAAATTTTTTAAAATAAGGTTAAGTTTTCAACTGAAAAAATTAATTTTTAGCAAAAATGATGAATCTTTAACCAATCACCAATACAGATTCATTCTCAACTACAACGTTACATTTTGAACCAAAGAAGATGAAATTTTTACTGAAAGAGATGAATTTTCAAAGCGAAAGGACGATTTTTATACATAATAGTTGAATTTTAAATAAAAACAATTATTATACTAAAAAGGACGAAGAGCCTCGGTGGCTCAGTGGTTAGACGCTCGGACTTCACCTCAGAGGTCCGGGGTTCGATCCCTGAGCCGGT
>JAAAKG020148503.1:0-10240 GCA_010014905.2 Druon quercuslanigerum | reverse complement strand
TTTTTAAACAAAAACATATATTTTTCACCAAAACGCATACACTGGGGGTTTTTGGGCCCCCCCCCCCCCCCCCTCAAGAGATAACGTAGTTTATGGACGATCCCTAAAGACCGGTAAAATATTGAAAGAGTTAACGCAAAAAATAGAGAAAATACAAACGAATGGCTTATTTATTTAACTCAGGATTTAAGCAAAATTTGAAGGATTCACAAGAATTTCCCTGAAAGTTTAATTCAGAATACAGAATCATACAGAATAAATTAATATTATTTCAAGATATCACGACAATGGATTTCAATTAAGTTTGGAGAGATATTAAATATATCAAGGAAATTCGCAGATTTTTACTGTGTAAAGTTTATTTGTGCAAAATTCCTTTGACTTGATTACGAACGATCTAAAATAAATCGTCCTTTGTAGTTTCTCTATTTTTAACATAAATTCATGAAATATTTTTGCATATTTATTCCAATGTTGATTGTCGTATAATTATATCTATATGATAATTTTCTATAATGAATTTCCTATATTCCATTAAATCTTTTGCAATTTTATGCAATATTTTGCAATCTCAGTGTACACTAAAAGTCCGAGTAATTACACCCTTGATAATCTTCAGAAAGAAAGAAAATAAAAATCGTGTTAAATCAACAATAGGGTAAATTGAAATTACATACCAACTGAACTTGTTTTGAGGAAAGTGTTTTGACATTTCTAAAGATCCGTGACAAAAAGTTTAAAGACTGCAAAACTATTTTCTCCTCTAACTTCTCATCTTCAGTCAGTGGTTTCTGTTCGCAGGCAACTAATTTTTGCAAATTATCGGTGCAAAAAGTCGGCGACAGCCACGGCATTGTTTTCACGTCAATGGATTGGAAACAGTTAATATAGAAATTAATCATCTGCGGATCGTTAGCAACTACTGCTATCGCATTGTCCTCCATTTTTTCCAAAATTGAAAAAACTCTAAGCCTGTTGTTATAAGAAGAAGAAAAAACGATTTTATTAGAAAAAAAGAGCTGACTCTTAAAATTCAACGAATAAGCTAATTTTTAATTTTCTTACTTGCTAATTTTAGTGTCAATCTGTTGAACAGATTCAAAGAAACTTGGCTTGGTGTATTTTTGGTCCAACAAAATAATGTTTAGTGTACGACATGCTTCCTGTTGTATTTTTGCGTCGTCCGCTGAGACCAATATTTTATACAAGGCGCTGAAATCGGCCTCTGTTATTCCCTCTGGCGATTTGGCTTTTGCGAAATTGCTGTGAAAGAAAATTTGGATTTTCAATTGGATTTAAATTATAAGATCCTTTGTTTTGTCTCGGTGAGTCATTCAGTTTTCATTTGCAATTAATTTAGATCTATTAAATAGATAAATAGTTGTAAAAATAGGCCTAGATTCTTTCAAATCCATGGTAATTTTACGTAAAAAGGTATAATTTTACATTTTTTCACGTGGTAAAATTAAACTCATGAACAAGTACAGTGTGAAATTGGCGACATATATTGTTTCTTCATGTCCAATAATTTATGTCAAAATTGCGAAATTCTACCTTTAATCGATGCAAGTTCACAATAAACTTCTAGAATTAACACATGAATCACAGGACACATTTGACAAATTGATTTGTAATTTTCATCCTAATTATGATTTAAAGAAATAATAATCCGATAAGATATTTAAAAAAAGCACTCACCTGAAAACACCCGAAACACAAACTTGATAAGAATTTCCCGAATTATGAATATTTAGATTAGAAAAAATGTGTATCAAAACTGCAAAAACCGTATTACAGCCGTACCATGACAGGAAAATGTTGACATGAACTCAAATCAGCAGAAACAAGTAATTCTTTCACGAATAATTTCATAAAGGATGAACAAATTTTGAACATAAAAAAATATTAATAAAATCCTGAAATCCAGACCAAGAAAAAGAAGTTTAAACACAAGAATCAATAAAATTATAAATGATGATACCTGAAAAAGTGTTGCAACGAAATATCGAAAATCTTATGATTGTTGTAGAGAACCTGGTTTTTTTAAATTAAATGAACAAATAGTTATTTTTTAGAACAGAAAATGATAAAAAAACTTTCTGCAAATTAAGACACATTTGTGTTTATGATTACTCTTGCGCGATTATATTAGAACTTACCAATCAAATATGTAACAAACGATTCAAAACATTATACATGTTTCATATTATAGTGATTTCCACTAAAAATAGGAATTTTCATAGAAGAATTTTAATATAAAATCAAAAAGGTTCTTAGAAGAATTAAAATTGGTAAAAACTTTAGTTTTTGTTACATAGTTGTTTTCACCGAAAAATAGCAATTTTAAACTAAAATCATATTCAATATTTCCCATTATCGCCCATTCTAGGTTACGTTAGGGATTTATATCGTTTTATATATTATATTTTGTAGAATAAATATTTTTCGACAATGTTGGATTAAGAAAGTGTTTTTCATTGGAAACTGGCATTTTTAATTAAAAAAAGAAAGATTGAATTTAAAACATAAATAATTATACTTTGAAAAAGATTTGTAATATTTGAACAGTTCTACGTACAGTAACGTTTTTCCCCGGAAATGGGGATTTTAAATAAAAAATCATTAAATTTTTAAGATGCATAATTTTAGATCAATTTTAGGTTGCGTTAGCGAATTACACTAATAAGAGGTACTTTTAAACAAAAATCGTTATACTGTGAACAATATTTAGAACCCTTTTAAAATTCGGGATTACATGGTTGTATTTTTGGTTGAAAACAAATTTTTCATTAGAATACCAATAGCTCCTGAACAAAGAATTGAAAATTGTAATTTAAGAAAATCCACATTAAAAAAAAAGAGATCAAATTTATAACAATTTCAAAGTTATGTTGTCGCATTTTTAAAAGTTATTATATACTGATTATACATTTTTGAACAAATTTAGGTCATGGTAGAATTTTATAGGAAAAGTTGTAATTTTAAAATAAAAATCATTCTAATTTGAACAAGATTTAAAATATTTTAACAATTTCAAAGATGATTTGAAAATTTTAATAATTTTAGGTCATGTCAGCCTTTTTGAACCGAAATTGATATTGACAAACAATTAGTTTGAAGAAGATTAAGATTTTTTGAAATAACATTTTTCAAGGGGAATAAGTTATTTTAAACAAGAATCCTTAGATTTAAAAGTTTTATAATGAAGAACAATTTTCTGTAATGTTCTGTTACTCGTTTTTGTCGGAAATAAAAATTTCTATTTAAAATTTAGGAGATTTCTAACAATACTTACAAATGTTGAACTACTTTATTTTATATTCATTTCCACTGAAAATTGTATTTTTAAAGAAAAATCATCATATTGATCCCCAATAATTTATGTTGAAAATCATAAAATTTTAAAACCAGAAAAATTCCGGATTGTGTTGTTTTTCATCGAAAATTTACAATTTTCTTCAACGATGATTAGATCTGAATGAAATTAAAAAAAAACACATTTTAGGTTATGTTAGCATTTTACAGGAAAAACTAGTATTTTAAAAAAAAAATCATTATAATTTGAACAAGAATTCGATTATTTTAACCATTTTGGGTTATTTTACTGTTTATCGTCGAAAAGTAGTATTTTTAATCACAAACAAAAAATATATTTCAAAGAATATTTACAAATTTTAATAATTTTAGGCTATGTTATCATTTAAGACCAACAACTGGTATTAAAAAAAAATTATTATAGTTTGAACGAGATTTAATACTTTAAAAAATCTATTAATTTAAACCAAAATCATTAGATTAAATAGACTTCAATTTCTGTTTTGAAAAAGCTTTAGGTGGTTTCACCTGAAAATTTTATTTTGAAACCAAAAATCATTAGATTTAAACCCAATGATTTCGGTTTAAGATAATAAAATATACAAGCTTGAAAAATAATTAGAGTCATTAGATTTTAAGGAATATTATTAATTTTATGTTATGTTAGCGTTTTGCAGGAAAAATTGGTAATTTAAAACAAAACTATCATAATTTGAACAAGATTTAGAATCTGAACACTTTTTGATTATTATAGGATACATTTCAAAGAAGATACATAACTTTTTGACAATTTTAGGTTATGTTGGATTTCACACAAGCAATTGGCATTTTAAAAAAATCATTATAGTTCGGAGATTAAAAAATGTGTAACAAATTTTTTCAGAGAAAAACGGTTATTACAAAAAAGATGATTTGATTTAAAAGATTTAAAATTAGGCCAAACTTTCTGTTATGTTTGGATAGTCTCTTTCGTCGAAAATTATTCGTATTTTTTATAAATTGCTAATCAAAAATAATTAGACCTTAAAAAATATTAAAAATATTTGAAAAATATAGTTCTTGCTTTTCATTTATACTATTTTAAATAACATAGATACTATAAAATACAAGAATTTTATATTAATATTAAATGTATGGCCATGGCTACGTGTGCCTAAATTTTGTTACAAATAACCGGCTTTAGTCGGTACAAATAGAGCTGGAAACGGGGCTACTTGTAACGAGATTTTGATACAAATAGTCAGATTTTTTGGGTACGTGTAGACACTCCAAATTTATATATTTAATATTAAAAATTGTGAGAGACAAACGTAATAATAACCGCGCGGTCAAGCGTGCTTGTTTGTTTTCTAGTTTAAAGAATTCGGAGCGTTTATGGTTTCCCAATTCAGTAAGTGCGCAAACAGAATATAAAAGCTACTAAATTTTTGTTTACATCATCTGAACCTCGACGAATCCATCTTGCAATGTAGTTTACGCTATATATTTCGCCCGCCCACCATCCCTTATAAAAATTACCAAAATCGATAATCAGCAAAATCTGAAATGCTGTTTTACAAAAGGTTATCTTACCTCCGAAAATGAAGCAGGGCTGCGCATTTTTCCTCCACGGAGTTGGTCGTGTGGAAGATCTCCAGCAACTTCGGCACTGTCTGGTTAAAAGCCATTTCTTCTGCAAATATTGTCGATCAGCTCATTCCTGTTTATCCTCGTAGGGGTTCCCGCGAAATATTCACAGGACACACCGAAAAACGGCCACTAGTCTTAACATCATATTTCGCCAAGATGACGATTTGCGGTTCAATTTTCCCAAGCTGTAGCTTCCCAAAACCGTTACAAAAGTTCCGAACAAATTAACTTTAGAACAGTTTTTCCTTTAGGCGTCACGCACTCCAATATAGGCTTTGTTTCCGATTCTCAAGCCTTCTTCAGGTCCTGCACGAGTGACGGTTTTCTTATTTTTTGTGCACTGGATAGAAAATTTCCTTGCGGATCTGATTCCGGTGAGCACAATTACCGGAACGGAAAACCAGCGGGAATGCAGCTTCAGGAAAAGCCGCTAGACAAATGTGCAAAAATCGGCGTGTATCTTCGGCGCGAAATGTCGAACAGCCGAGTGCGAGGGTCGGGAGAGGGAGAAAGAAAGCTCAAGGCGCACCCACAACGAATTTTCCAACCTCACTTTGTAGCGACGCGTTTTGAATTTAGTGCAAAGTTCACCCGAAAATCGTCTGGTAAATTCACCGAAACACACGATAGTCTCTTTTTTTGTATTTTTTAAATACTTTTTTCAACATTTTACACGGAAATTCCAGTTAGGAAAAGAGAGAAGCAAAAAAATGCGCGGGCTATTTACTCTACAGGTTTTCCTGTAACCGGGGAAAGGGTTCTTGGACCCTCGGAAAAGTCGAGTTATTTTTATCACTAGGGTTATTTAAATCGATAAAAAGTCTTTTCTGCTAAAAGAGTAGTCCGGTTTTCTAAAATTTTATATTTTAGAACTTTCATGTGCTCGAGAAATTTTTTGAAGAGCGAATTTTCCGTGCACTTTGAGGTTAGGGTGGACGATTTTCTTGGACTTTTTTCAACTATGAATCATATGACGCGTTGTGTTTGTATTTTCCCGGTTTGAGTGCATTTTCATGTGGAATTTTTGTAGCCCAAAAAATATTGTAGGAACGTGTCCAAAGTCGAATCTATTTATATCATTATATATGCACTGATATTAATGAAATACTTCAGTACGTGGTGAATCCATGCCACCCGTGTCCATCTTTAGTGAGGTGTAATGAAAAATTGAGTTATGGCACTTGGTGCAACGCGCCCGA
Organism: Druon quercuslanigerum; assembly: GCA_010014905.2. Taxonomy (NCBI): domain Eukaryota; kingdom Metazoa; phylum Arthropoda; class Insecta; order Hymenoptera; family Cynipidae; genus Druon; species Druon quercuslanigerum. Next base: position 4,097 of record JAAAKG020148503.1, on the reverse strand, counting down.
AACCAGTTAGGAAGAGGAAATACCATTTAGCGCAATCCACTTGCTCTACTGGATTTCATATTTCTAAGGAAGCGCACAATTAAATTCCTCGAGGAAGCCTTCGCTCTGCGCTCGCCCTCTTCGACGTTCGACCAACACAAGTACGTTGCTCCAAAAGTGTAAATGTAAACTTTCCCAGAACTTTGACACTGCGCAAAATGCACTCTAGCATCCGTCTGCGCAATTTTGGTGTGATGCTGCTCCAAATGACTTTTTTTTCTCCATTTTTAGACTCCATTTACTCATTTTGACAAACGAAGATTCATGTTTTCCTTGCTCGTACGAAAGATGAAAGCTCCAGGAGCCGTGATTTTTCATGTTTCATCTTTCTAAAAAGTATAAAGGGTCCTTTGTTTCGAAACAAAATTCAAGATTCGTATGGTAGAATTAAACAATTTGCTCATTAACGCATTCTCTCAAATAATTTCTCAATTTTTATTACTCGGGAATTTCGAGAATTAAAAGGAATGTTCCAGCAAGTAAATATTTTCACATGAAATTTGACCTTGAATCTTTCAGAAAAATAGCCTCTCACGAGTCGCTTATTTGGTATTGCAGCAATAATACATAAAAAGGTGTCTAGATTAATGAATGCTTTACTCCTTTGTTTTATTTAATTTCTTTTTGGAGCAGTAAGATCAATATTGTTGAATTTAAACGATTTATTGTAGATTCATTTGCCAATTTCCATTAGGCATTTTTAATTAGGACAATAATAACATTTTTTAAATTACATTTAACTTTTAATTATTAATTTACTTAATAACCATTCACAATAGTAAAATTACAAAACTGATTTAAGAAATTATTTCTGCTGAAAATGACGATTCTTATTTGTATTGAGCTTAGTTTTAGTTGATTAGATCAAACTCCAGATAAGAACGTTTGGAAAGATTTATGTTGCTTTAAAGTGTTCAGAAAAGATTTTAACACGAATAATATGCTATAATTTAGATTTAGATTAATTTAAAACGCGAAGAAATTTTTTCTTTTCGAAAAATTATTTTTCTGACAGGTCAATATTTTTGTTTGGAATCCTTGGTGAAAATATCCACGTGGATACCACGTGAAGTTGCACGTGACCATTAAACGTTATTTTCAACTGCGAATATCTCGTTTACTTTAAGAGATTTGCATAAATATTATTAACACCTGTACATCTACGTGGATTGCCACGTGGACGTTTTTATCTTCAATTTTCTTTACTGAAACGGACTTTTTCTGAAAATTTTTGGTTCTACTTTTAAGAATTTCGTGAAATTTTATATTCGTTCGAAAGCTTGACTGAGAATTAATCTCGTTTTTAAACTTTTAAACGAAAGAGATTTTATTTAATTGAAAAAATCAAAACTCTATTTTTAATTATTTAAAAACATGACTCCTCAAAAATCAATGCAAAAATTGCAATTTTCTAGTTTTAAAAGTTTACTCGATGTTGCTTGTACAATTATTGAGAAATTTCTAAACACATTTCTATATTGAGCATGGGTTTTTTTTTATATTTTTGTTTGACGCACGTCATTGAAATTCCCGAACATTCGTGTTCTACTTTTCATTATCAAATGTAAACGTGTCCAGACTTATTTTCTGTGATGACAGCTAATTTATTTAATTTTTCTCGTTTCTCATGGAAAGATTGTTCCTTAGATTTCTTTATGTTTTAATTTTTATACATTTATTGATTTTTTTAAATATCTAATAAAAATTAGTATATTTAGCGTCAGGTATTTAATTCAAAATTAGATTTAATTATTAACAGGTATCAGAAAGGTAAATAAAATTGTCGAATATATCAAAAATTTCTCGGCATTTAATAAACACTTCACAGTCTTTACCCTATTTCCCTCTTTTGTCATATTTTTTTAAAAAATCCTACTTTTTCCTCTTTCATTTTAAGAAATCTTTCTTTTTCTCTACTTTTTTTTCGCTGAACTGAGAACTGAATTTATAGGTCACGATAAGAAAACCCATTTATTTTTCATTAAAAGTTAATTCTTTTTTGGTGAAAAGACTACTATTACATTTCTGGTTCACAATTTATTTCATTTGGTTACAAATTCTGTTCGGTTGGAAATTTAATTATTTTGTTGGAAATTCAACTGGATAAAAATTCACCTTCTTTAGTCGACAATTCAACTGTTTCGTTCAACATTTGTCTTTTTGAGTAGAAAAGTAATATCTTTTTATTAAATTTTATCTTTCTTGTTTGAAAATGTACCTTTTTTGTTCAAAATTCAACCGCCTTATTAAAAAAAAAAATATTTTTGAGATGAAAACTAAACTATTTTGTTAAAAATTGGTAATAATAACTTTTTAGCTTGAAAACTAAATTTTTTCTTTTCTGAAAAAAATCCGCAATTTTCTTGAAAATGTGTCTCTTGCCTTAAATTATGACTATTTGGTTGTAAATGTAACTTCTTGGTTGAAAATTATTTTTATTGTTGAAAATTCATGTTTCTTGGTTGAAAAGTAACTTTTTCCTTGAAATTCAATTGATTTCTAACAAATTCGTATTTCTGGCTTGAAAATGTAACACTTTGGTCGAAATTTTGATTATTTTTGTTTGAAGTTAAAACTTCTTTGATTGCAAACGTAAATTTTTGGTTAAAAATTAATTTTATTTCTTGGAAAATTCAAATATTTGGAAGAAATTCATCTTTTGAATAAAATTTCAACCAACTTATAAGAAGGCCGTCTCTTTAGTTTAAAAAATCAACTATTTGGTTGAAATTGTGTCTGTTTTTGTTTGACGATAAATTTTTTTTTGTTTTAAAACTTGACCATTTGGTTGAAAATTCATTTTTGTATGTTGAAAATGCAAGTTATTAGTTAAAAGTTCAGCAATTTTATTGGAAATTGTTCTTTTTCTTGAAATTACAAATATGTGGTTAAAAATTTTTGTTTGTTTGTTGAAAATGTAACTATTTCGGTAAACATTCATCTTTCTTGGTTAGAAATAACCTTTTTCGTTGATAATTCGTGTTTTCGAGTCTGAAAGCCAAATATTTTGTGAAACATTCGACTTTTTAGCTGAGAAACTCAACTCTTTTTTTTTGAAAATTCATCTTTTTGGTTAAAAATCGAACTATTTTGTTGAAAATACAATATATTTTGACTTAAAATCTGAAAAATTTAAAGCGTTTCGTACTGATTATACATAATTTTATTTAAAAAATTTATTCCCCTATTTTCGTAAAAAATCACCCTACTTACCCTGTTTTAAATTTGCTTTGGGCTGTGATGTCTCTTAACTAAATCTGAATCTGTATTAAATGTATTATAGATTTAAAAAAACTTATTAATCAGTTTTCTTCTAATTTCAAGATTGAGAATAATTTTTCCTCTTTATATATTCAAACTAAAATGTCAAATTCTAACTATTTAAGTCTTAAGATAAACATTGTTTTATTTTTAAATAACTATATGTATTACGATACCTCATAAAACCCTTTGTTTAGATATTTAAACAAATATTTAGATGTCACTATAAAGTGTTTTATGCCGAATATTCGATTTTCCAATGTTTTTGAATGTTAATTTCTGCAGTTTAAATTATTCCATTTTGTGCAATGCAGAGAATAATTTTTCAGAATGCCATGTGTCCCTAAAGTTTTTTTGGTTAAGAAGAACAAAAAAATTTAAGGTGGCTTTTAGCACCCTTTCAGTTGCAATTGTATGATAGAGTTGAGGTTAAAGAATGAAATTCATCCCTAAAAATTTTTCAAAATTATAAAACTCAGGAAATGTTACTTACCTTGCCAACAACAATTTTAACTGTTGGAAAAAACTTTTTTATGAATACTTTTACTAGAATTTAAAAATTATTTAGTAATTTATTCGACATAAAACACTTCATAGAAGTTAGGTATTTTGTAGGGTTTTAAAGATTTGAATAGATGTGGAATTCACCCTGAATTCTTATTTAAATTTATCGTACATTCTTTGGAATTCTCTTTAATTTTATTAATTCTCTTGAATTTTGTTAACCCTTAGCTTGCACACGGGGTCCAAAATACCCCAGGGCATTTTTGAACAAAGATTTTTCAAAGTTTCCCGCT
>JAAAKG020148502.1:0-10240 GCA_010014905.2 Druon quercuslanigerum | reverse complement strand
AACATAAGGGCGCAGCCATCTTGCCGGTCTGCTCGAGGGACAACTTAGTCAAGCAGACGGAAGTAACCACCGGATATTGAGGAAAAGAGGGCAGCACCGGCCGGCGAACAATTCTGGCGGGACCAATGGAAGTGGGGAAGCCGAGAGCAGCAGGACGCTAGCCAGTCTCGTGTCGACCATCGACGTTCGTGGATATCTGAGGAATAGATTGCTGTGGAACGTAATTCTTGAAGAGTCCATCTTCGCCAGAGTAACTTAAAAATTAGGACGGACTCCGGGAATGCTACAGACCAGGTAGGCATTCAGTCTTCTCTTTCCAGCAGATATGTTTTATTTTTGTTTTGAGTTTCTTGTGATTTTGGGATTATTTTGTGCGGTATGAATCCGTGGGTTTAGCCTTTAAAAATTTTAGTAGTAAGCCTTATTTCGTTTAATGATAAATTTTGTTTAATATAAGAACTTTGTGCGGCGAGTGAGTTTTCTTTAATTATTCGGGAAATACTGTCGACCGGTCAGCGTGGGTTGTATTTATACATTTTATTTTTGATCTTTTATCCTTACTCTTAATATTTTCACATGAGTATGGCCCTTCGGGTTTCTCTCTCTTTGTTAGGAGAAAGCATCTATGCATTCCCCAATAGTTTTAAATAAATTACTTTTCATTTAACTTATAATTAAACGAATCTGTAGCTCTTTCGCCCCCACGTATCCCTCTACCGCTGATATCATTTAAGAGGTTTTTAAATTCTTTTTGGAGTGACGCTATGCAGCGTCTGGCGCCTGACTAAGGTACGTAACTTATTAAAATTTTATTCTTATCACGTTTGGAGCCAATACTTGGGCATTATTTCCCCTTTTTGTTTTAAAGTGGAAAGAAATGTTACAACTTATTAAAAATAAAATGTTTAGTAAAATTAACATTAAAACAGAAATAAATTAAAACGCAGAAAAATTAGAAGCATGAAATATATAGAGAGAGAAAATTTTAAAAGCGGAAATAGTTCACAAAAACAAAACGTATAGAAATATAAAAAGTAAAAATAGAGAGTCAAAACTTATATGAAATATAATAGCTTAATTAACTTTACGACAGAATTATAAAATAGAAAAATAACATTCGTGAACATATGATGTTAATATAAAATGTAGATCACATTCATTTTTAAACCCTTGATTTAATAAAATAAATGAGCCAAATAATTAAGTCAAATTTTCGCGTTTGCTATTCGAATTGGCCGTCACTGGCCGGGTTTTCCTTCACTGTAGGAAAGAGAGAGAGAGAGAGCGATAGGATTTACAGCCCTCTTTTCTCCGAGAGTCGTGACTCAGAAGGAAAATAAGGTCGTTAAATAGCCATTAAAAATAAATTTAACCTGGAATGTTTTCCCAGCTCGGATTTATTTTTGGGTAAATACGAACGGGGATTCATTCTTGGCAAATGGCTTTCTCATTGTTCTCAATTTAGGGAGCTTTTAGGCGGACTATATCACATTCTTAGTGTCAGTGAAAGTGAAACGACGGTATATGCATAGTTTTCGCGATAACGAATCATTGTCGGGTCGTGCTCTTCAGGCAAATCTAATTTTTCTTAAATGGAGTAATTGAATTTTTGAATCTAAATTCTAATTTTCTGTTATAAAATTCTCCTTTTCATCTTATTATATCACTTGTTGTAATAAACGCTGTTCATTTCACTTTTTCTAACTAATATAAAATGGTCTCAACGCTTTTTCGTCCTCATCTCATCCCTCCGGTACTAGCTAGGGACTCACTCTAAGAGATTATCATAAATTTAAGATTTTGTTTTGTAAATAATTAATTTAGAGGGACGCCGAGGAGTTATCTGGCGTTTTTTAAGGTAAGTGCAAACTTTTATGACGTCATCACTGGCTTTGTATCCCTCAAAGCTGGGAATAGCATTATATTTGCCCAACGTAGAGCTTGGAGCGTTGTAGACTAGAATTTATAATTTTTTTTAAACCAACGGAAATTGAAACGTTTTAAAGCAACATGGGCTATCAACCAAAGCAACCCAGTCATGACAGGTTATAGGCTAGCTTTATTTTGATCTTTTTATTTATAGGTCATTTTGGTGATCTTATCTGGATTTTATCGGATGCTATCTTGGTGAATTATTTATTTGATATTACATTTGTGAACTATGCAGAATTATTTATCTGATTTTATTATATGAATTGTTCAATTATTATTACCAATGTAAATGATTTATTTGATTCGTTTTTGAAATGTAATTACTATTTATGTGATGTATTTATCTGATTTATTTAACTTTTCATGAATCTTGTAAGCCTGCTTTTGCACTGTGTGGTATTTAGCATTTACCCTAGAATCGTGTTGCTGTGGGTTCGATATGGATTATCTGCTTGGTTGTGTTCCACAAGTTCGATTTTACTGATTTGTTATTTATTCCGTGATGTTTTTGTGATTTATTTACTCACTATTGTTTGCAATGTTAACCTTTTATTAGTACTATGTTCTTAGGATTTTCATTCCTTTAAAATTTCATTTTTTTAGGGATTTTAACTATTTAATTATTGAATTCAGAACTTTGAGCAAAATGGATAGGTCCACTATTAAAATCTATAAGTTGTGGGCGGAGACCACTGATTCTTTATTTAACTGGGCCAGATCGTTGAGAGTTGATGAAATACGAGAAATACTAGAATATTTTGATCTGTCGATTGAAGGGGATGATATGGCGATGAGATGCAGTTCGATTAGGTTTCACCAGCATTGTCGCCATTTGCATAAGACTTGGGAGGAAAGTGGGAACCGTGACTTGACCGCCGAGATGAATAGGCTCCGGGTATCCCCACCAACTACTCTCAGTAGTTTTGTTATGACATCGCGTGCTCATTCATCAATTTTCCCCACTACGCTCGATATTAACAACGATTCGGAATCCTTGCCCACATCGACTGCATGTACGGGTAGCGTTACATTTGCCAGAACAATAGCTAGCGTAGAGACATACGCTGCATACGAACAAGCACCACCTTTGTATACTCCTGCTAGTCGCTCCACAATGATTCCAACTTTCTTTCAGGATGTGGTTTAATCCACAACATTTAGGATGACTTCTTTTTCTAACGATTATAGTCAGACTAATGCCATAAGTGATAATACATACCCTTTAAATTTTCCAAATATTTTGGAGCAACGCTATACGTTATATTACTGCTACTTTGCAGAATTCTAATCATTTCAATAGTACTAATCCATTTTTGAATTCATTTACACCCACTAGTGATCCTTTTTGTAATGATCACATTTCTAACAGGCATATTAATAATAGAATTAGACCACAAATGGCAGAGGCAGTTTCTTATCAGCTGCAGATCTCTTTAGAACACTTCCCTTTTTGCTGAAAGATTCCGCTCAACATTGTTATAGGTTTAATAGTAGAAAACGGGAATCCTGGGAACAGTTTACTATTGCTTTTAGGAGTAGGTACGGAGGATTGAATTTTCAAGCTCGAGTTAAGGATGAAGGGCGTAGAAGAACTCAAGATCCAGATGAACCCATAGCAAACTACTGGTTAAACATTCGCGTAATCTTCCAATATTATTATCCTCCAATATCAGAGTTAGAGCAATTACAACTTGCTATCAATAATTTACATCCAAAGTATCTAGATGCTCTGCCTAAGGTTGAGTATAGAACTTTCAAAGAATTGGAAGACGCGGGTGAACGTTTCGAAGCAGCTACTGCTATGAAGAAGGGATATTTACCCCCTCCCCCAACTAAAGATAGTGTTTTACCCGAATTTGCCTACAATGCGGACATTAGAAAAGCAGATGGAGTAGCAGCCGCCGAAAATGAACCCGCAACTTTGCCTGGTGGTAATAATAGGAGCATTGAGAGTAGTAATAATAATAACATTGCCACTAAGAAACAAGGTGGTGGAGGTCGTGGCAAAAATCGTGGTGGTGGAGCAAATTCGAACCCCACTAATAATATGAATCCAGGTAGCGCTTGTGCTGTCTTAGGTCCCCCAGAGGTACAAGCTCCTCCTTTTCCCAATCCTTTCGGATATTATCCGCCCTATTTTAATTAGAGTTATTATACCGGCATTCCTCAGGCACATATGATGCCAGCTAATTTCGCCTACCCTCCATTGGATACCCAGACCACTGAAGTGACGAACTTACCGACTGCTGCCATGGGTTCCAATGTCCGAGGTCCAACACAACCAAACACAGTGCCAGTACTGCTACTGGCACCCGAAGAGATGTGCTCTACTGCTGTTGGAACTGCAATGAGACAGGACTCGGTTTCTGTGCTTCTTCAAAGCAAAAGAGTATATTTTGCCACAAATGTGTTAAACCCGGTCAATACTCGACGAGTTATAGTGGATGCTCTGGACCTGGACCGGGAAACGAATAAGGGCAAGTAATAATGAGGTCTAATTACTTCCCGCTTTCGTTGTTCAGGCCCCTCAGATTCTCTTCGATCAAGTAAATATGTCACTTGACGAGAGGCCTATTTCTTACTGTTTATGTGAACGGCCAACCACTAAATGGACTCTTTGATCCCGGCTCATGCTGCACTAATATAAGAAAGCAAGCTTTTTGGAAGTTTAATACCTTACTTAAGAAATTAGCTGATCAGCTACGCCCAGAAATTATGTATCCCTACCACAGGAAGTGTTAGATGATTGTGCGGAGGGTATTGATGTTTTTCTGGCAAATGTGGTCACACGAGCCTGTGCTGGCATAAAGGAACTGAAGCCTTCGGAGGCCAAATATTTAGACAATTTTCTTAAGAAAAAAATTCCTCCAGTGCCAACCAAGATTCCTGCTACACACATGGTGGAACACCATATAGATATTTAGGGCCATTCACCCATCAGACAAGCGTATCGGAATTTTTCTCCCACGGTTGAGGAATCCTTACGAGAATCCGTCCAAAATCTGGAGGATGAGGGGATTATTAGTCCGAGTAAGAGCGAATGGTGTAATCCCATTGTAATGGTCAGGAAGTCTGATGGAAATTATAGACTTTGTATCGACTGCAGGAAATTGAATGAGGTAGCAAAGAAGGATGCGTACCCAATGAGAAACATTAAAGCTATTTTAGATAAGCTTTCTTCCACACGGTACATTTCAAAGATTGACTGCTTTCACTGTGCCGGGTAAGGGGCTTTACCACTATAATCAGATGCCTTTCGGCTTATCAGGAGCTTCGGCAACGTTTTAACGTTTTCTGGACCGACTGATAACACCGGATTTTGAGCCCCATGCCTTCGCGTACATGGACGATATAATCGTAGTAAGTGAAACCTTTGAGGAGCACATCCACTGGTTAGGGAGGGTTGTGGATGTCATTATAAGTACCGGACTTACTGTTAATCCATACAAAAGCCAATTCGGCTACAGTCAGGAACGTTATCTCGGTTATCGGGTTGATAAAACTGAAATGCACCCGGACCCTAAAAAGATTAAGCCAATAAAATCTTATCCGGCTCTCATTAATTTACGTAAACTTAGACGGTTTATAGGCATGATCTCGTGGTATAGGCGGTTCGTAAAAGATTTTGCCACTGAATCTTAACCCCTTTATCGATTACTAAAGAAAAATTGAAGATTTGAATGAGAAAGTGGTCAGGAAACGTTTTCCAGGATTTAAAATCAGTTTTAATGACCGCTCCCACGCTATCTAGACCGGACTCTAATCTACCGTTCTATTCACAAACTGACGCAAGCAGTACGGGTTTAGGAGCAGTCCTCACCTGGATCCAAGATGGTGAAGAACACGTTATAGCCTTTGCTAGCAAATCTATGCAGGGTGCCGATAAAAACTACACTGTAACAGAATAGGAATGTCTGGCAGTGGTGTGGGCAGTTAAGAAATTTAAACCATATCTCGAGGGATATCACTTTGCAATGATTTCAGACCATAGTGGTTTTCGATGGCTTTAAAACCTCAAAGACCCTACTGGAAGACAGGGTATATGGGCCCTTAAATTATTCTAATATGATTTTGTTGTAAAACATAGAAAAGGTGTCTTTTACCACGTACCAGATGCTCTATCAAGAATGTATCAGCCAGATCAAGAGGTTATATGTGTCATTAGAGAGACAGATGATTTATGATACACCCGTAGAGCAGAATTGGTCCAAGAGATGCCGTACCAGTCTTCTGACTGGAAGTTGGAGGATAATCGGCTTTATTGTCATCGCCCTGACCGTATCACCGATACATTACTGCCCAAATTAGAGACCTGGAAGCTGGTTTTACCTTTGGAGTTTCGCGCAAGAGCTATCAGTGAAGCGCACGATACGACGACGTCTGGACACTTAGGCGTTGACAAGTCCTTTCAACGTATTTCGTTGCTTTACTATTGGCCCGGAATGTTCAATGACGTCGCAAAATAGGTCCGAGCATGCGATTTGTGCCAGAGGATGAAGGTGGACCAGGCAGGCCCGAAATGTCTGATGGGTAAACGTGTAACTGAGCAACCTTGCCCAGTGGTAGCAGCTGATATGATGAGTCCATTTCCACCCAGCCGCTTTGGTTATCAGTATGTCTTGGTTTTCCAAGACATGTGTACCAAGTGGATCGAGATCGTACCTCTAAGGAAAGCAAATGCCGTTAATGTCCAAAAGTCGTTTGATGAAGCAGTCATTTTTAGATGGAGAACTCCCGAAGTATTGTTTACTAACAATGACACCGAAGTTGTGAACAAGTTAATTTGGAGGGCTGCGTCGGAATTGGGGAATCAGGCATTCAACTACCTCGCCATATCATGCGCAAGCTAATCCGCCATAAATAAATCGAGTGCTAAAGACCATGATATCATCCTTTGTAGAAGGTGATCATCGGAGTTTGGATAAACATCTCCCTGATTTCCGTTTCGCGTACAACACTGCCGTACATAGTTCCACTCGGGTTTCGCCAGCCCTCCTAAATTATGATAGAGAGCCTAGACTGGCTAAGTCATTAAGAAGACAAGAGGAAGGAGCCCCCGATATAGTGCCCCTAGCAATAGAAGATTAGGAAAGTAGGATTAAACGATTGCCGGCCCTTAGAGATTTAGTTGCGCATCATTTGGATATCGCGTCAAATCGTCAGGCTAAGTATTATAACCGCCGTAGACGGAATATCCGCTACCAAGTAGGAGATATCGTCTGGCGTAAGACTCACACTTTGTCGTCGGCTGTCGACTATATCGCTAGGAAATTATCCCAAAAATAAGTGGGTCCGTTCAGGGTAGTAAAGGTCATTAGTCCAGTGGTGTAGAAGATCCAAAATAAATCTAAAAAACTTGAGAAGGATGACATAAAAGACCTTAAATATTACTTGTCAGTCAATCCAGACGCGATTAACGAGAAACTTTATTCTTAGCCTGAAAATAAGGAAGCGAGTCTCGAAGTTTCGCCCAGAGACGATCTAGGGCTTGAAGAGACGCAGAGGCCATTCCAGCCGATGGGAGTTCGTCCGTCGTCGGACTATCAACCAGGAACCCTTGCTCCGAACGCGAAGGGAGCCGATCGACCGAAACAACCGGTTTCCCTCAGATACAGGGATACTGCAGGATCAGCGATACTGCCCAATCCAGGTATCGAGCCCCATCCCACAGCCAATTCTCCCAAAAAAGGAAGGGGAAGGCTCCCAAAGCCCAGAAACGCCTAGACTGCAGCGGACTAGCGAGGAGGTAATTTGCAGGGAAGAATCAAGAGGCGAATCATCGGTATTCTGATTGCCCATCTCGTTCGCCGACGCGGTCCCGGAAGGCCACGGAAAATTGAAGTGAGTCATCCCCAAGACCCCAACCACCACCTAGCGGAAGTGGCGGGAGAGGAGGGAGGAGGATCTTGCCGCAGTAGTCGGCCTAAATGTAAAAAGTAAGCTACCTTTAGAATCCTTTCCCGTCTCTAAACCAACGGTGGAGATTGGGATCCAATGCTGAGAACGCGAAACGAGACTTGGAAACCGCGCTAGACAGAGAAGGTCCCTCTCGTCTTTTGGGCGATTTTGAAAAGCCGTCACCACTTGCCACCATCGATGCGCAGGTTTCGGCCCTGTTGAGTTTGCCGTTCTTCCCCGGGACAAGAGTGCCATTCGCTCCGTCTCAGGGTCCGTCGGCCAGATTGCCAAAAATGCCAACTCGGGACCAATTTCCGCGTCCATTTTCGCAACAAAGGCGGGCCTTTTACCAGCCACCAGGAAGCTCCTCTCCAGGTGCGCGCAAAGCATACGGAGCAGAATTCCTGTTGCCGTAAGGGCCTAGGTATACTCGTTGCGCAAGGCTTAATGCGTAAGTGCGTAGGCGTAAGCGTCTGTTTAGAACTCATAGGGGACAGTGCTTTTGGACACGCTGGTCCAAACGCAGCTACGCTACGCCCCGATTTGCCGTCAAAAATCCTAAATTGACGCGCATTTCTACGTCCGCAGCTGCTCATCTGTGGTCAAGAAATGGATTTTTGCAAACAGATATAGGCCCAGAGGATACATTTCTTAACCAATTTAAGATTTTTTTAAATGGGCTGCATTAAATTTCTCATTAATGTCAGCGATCTAATTTTTGTATTTTTTTATGTTTCACAATACTTTTTCAAATGCAGCAGCAAAATGGATCATTTCAACGATACGATTTTCAATCTCTGAAAATTATAAGAAAATTAACTTTTTTTTAATGAAAAGAAATCAAGATTTTACCGCTGCATTTGTAAAAGTATTATTAGGCACGAAACGAATATAATAAATGCGGTTTCCTTATATTTGTGAGGAATATAATGCAGGGTTTCTCAAAAAATAAAATGTGAGAGGGATAATACAAATTATGGTAGCTGGTCTTTAAATGACCAGTAAATCGGCTGGAGCATCCAAGAATTTCCAACTAAAGGTAGGTGTACTAAAATTTATTATGCAGCTAGGAAGTTGAGGCGGGTACGTAGCATGGAGACCAAACAGTATTTAAATCATGGAAAAATCCGCATTTTTTACTTAGAGAATATGACAATAAACGATATTTTATAGAAATCCGAAGCTGGTTTTCCTTTAATTCACATTGCTCTTATTTAACTTAGCATACAAATTTCCCAAATAAATTTGCTCGGGCAGCTAACTTTATGAACGTAATCGTATGCACTTGTCAATATTAATTATTATATATGTTCATATAGAAATTGATGAACACTGTATCGTTTGAAAAGAGTCGAAATACTCGTACACTTTTAATTTGACATTTTAATTTGCACATTATTTTTCTGAAACTTGAAGAGAAAAGGTTAGTGAAAAGGTGAGACCCAACACGTTTGAAAACACATGGATGCCAAAAGTTTTCAAACTGAACTAAAAAACTCTTTACCCCCTAAAAAGGGCTGCTTACCTGATACTGTTATCAGTTAGTTTTTGCATCTCGAAGAATACGGAAGTGAATAGCAAACAGCTTTTCTGTGCTTAAAATGATTGAAATTTTTGATGAAGAGGATCAAATGCTTATGCTGCTTGCATTAACTCAACAATATCCTCATTTGTATGATAAGCAAGATCCGTTTTTTAAAGACCGAGATAAGAAAGAGAACTCCTGGAGAAATCTCAGTGAAGAATTGGAATTATCAGGTATGTTTGATGTTTCGATACTAAAAATTCACTATAGCATTTGTGGTCAAAACTTTATCTTTTTTAGTTTTATGCTAAATGTTTGATTAAAATTTTATAATGCTTCTTGTTAAAGGTTCATATATCTGTAATTCGTAATTGTAGTTAAAAAGATGCATATCTCTGGTTGAAAATTCAGTCATCGCATGTGTGTTTGAAAAATTTATCTGTTTGCGTCATCCGTTGAACGTTTGGTTGAAAATTTACGTTCTTTGATTTACAATTAAAATACGTTTTTTTGTGAAAATTCATATTTTTTATTAAAAAATTGCTTAAAAATCAAATAAAAAAATGCTAAACAAATCCTGACATTCGGAAGAATAAAATAGAACAAATTATGATTTGAGCAACATTTTACTTTCGTGCATTGTAGTTTCTCATTTTTTATAATGGTTCATGGTAAATCACTATTCGAATCATGTTTTTCGTTATACAGTTCAGGAACTGAAGGTGAAATGAAAGTCGCTAAAAGATCGCTGAGATCGTACGAAAAAGTTTGCAGCAGGAAAAAGCGGAAGTGGTCAACGATTTCAGTTCGATACGCAGATCAAGTTTCTAGAAGCAACCGATTTTCTGGATGACGTGGAGCACCACAGGCGGTATGCAAATGATT
>JAAAKG020148501.1:0-10240 GCA_010014905.2 Druon quercuslanigerum | reverse complement strand
CCATAGTCTCCTTTGTTTGTTAATATTGAAACTTTTGATTTTGAAAATCGGTTGGAATATTGGAAAAGTCATGCCGCCCGTCAGAATAAGTTGCTACAAATGTGAAAACGCCTTACAGCCACGAGCGATGGTACACATATCTGATGCAAAAAATGAGCAAAAATAACAAATCGCAATTCATCGTCATGCTGAACATGAAATAACTCCTCAAGAGATTAATGAAAATACGAGGATATGCCTGAACTGCAATATAGTTCGTGCATATTTTTTGTAACAGAATGCAGGTTGTGAACAGGTTGTCGGTTAAATGCAGGGTTAATGTTTTTGTAAAAATAAAAATATTTACGTACTGGAATCAACTCGTTCTTGCCCTGAACATTTGGATGTGAGTGGCTTTATGCCAAACATCCTACTGCAAGGTTTAGAATTTTGAAATAGGCCTTATCGCTTGTCTGGTGTCCAGTTGCAATATTTTTTGCAAGGCCTACGTGAACTATCGAAGATTGATGAGTCTTATTTTAATAATGAAGAAACGTTTTCAGAGGAAGAGTTCAATTCAATCAGTCCCATAACACGCGAGCAATTCATGGATTTATATACGTATTGCTTTGCTGTACGTGATGCTGTACAAAAGCGATGGGTATATCGCCGTATTAGTAAATGGGACTTGATGTTTTCGTGTAAACTTCACCATTTTTAGATTGGATAGTAGGCAAAATGTGAGTCTAATTATCTCTGTTGTGAGAAGATATTTGATGACAAGTTTTGTTCCCAACGACATAGGGTTGACGGCTATAACACGGGAGCAGTATATACAGACTTTTTGAAATTCAAATTTCTGAGTTCCATCGTTAAAAATTTGTAATGCTCATAAAAAATTATATTTCCTGTCATTTTAAAAAGTTGTAAAGTAGTATACAACGAGGAAAAACGAAATATTACATGAATTTATTTTGAAAAATTTTAAGCGGTACTCCTGTTAACAGTTGGTATATGTTACATTTACATAACGTCGTATAATAATAAATTATTAGAAAAAGAAAGGCCAAAATTTGCTGCTCCACCTTTTTTGAGCTGTAGCTTATGAGGATGGCTTATCATCGAATTTCAACTCCTAGGTTTAGCACAATGGTCAGGACTCCCTAATGTTAGGCTAGGTATAGATAGATGTACCATAGGTTCTATGACCCGTAGTGCTGGAAAATTTATTTCTAATATAATATTTAAAAACGTAATATATGTATTTACTCTAAACAAAATTATTATTATATAAAGTAAAAATACTCGCAATCAATTAATATTTATTTTAAATACCTTTTTTGTCATATCGTTAGAGTATAGCATTACGGTACTAGTTAGTGCAGACGCAACACTGCACTCATTGCGGGTTTCCTATTGAGTCAGTACTGCGCCAGTCGCGATATTCAGTACTGGGCCAACACTGGAAGCCCAGTACAAAATAGCGTTATCATCCCAGAGATATGCCAGCTCCATAAGGGACGACCATGTTGAACCCCTATGGATTAACATGTCGTTGCCATGAGGAGCCTAGCCAGTATTGGGTTCCTGAGCCCTTCAAGACATTATTGCAATCCATGCGGGACCCCTACGGGGGCTCTCTCAATTTTTCCACACGCAAGCCTTCCACTAGTTTAATTGTATCGAATAAATATATGAATAGCCTCAGATTTACATAGTTACCATTATACATTTATAGACTGTATCATCAAGTAAATGGTTGCACACGAGTAAGAATATAATCGAGTTCATTAAAAGTAGCAATATATGGAAGGTCAGGTGTCGCAATTTATTTGACATAACTTATTTTAACATAACATTGACCGCATGACCATATCACCAAAGAAAATTTTGATATATGGGACGTTATTTCTCAATTGCCGCACTCAAAAAGTCAAAGTTGTCTGATCTAAGTTCAACTTAGGCAGTGTTGTGCTATTGGATAGTAGTTTATGGGAGGAAAATTTTATCTTTTGGATATTTATTCACCAGGGGGGGGGGGGAGTTTACATTTACTCTCGGTTCTCTACCTAGAGGATCCTACAATATCTGGGATCTGGGATCCTTAATTTTAGCAGGTTCCGCAATATTTCTCTACCAAAAGGATGTGGAGACCCTAATTTTACCCAACATCAAAAGGTCCTCTTCCAAGAGGAACTGGGATCTCTAATTATCTAAATCTCTCTCCGTACTCTGTTAAAAGGATATGCGAACTTCCCCTTTCTCTTGTCTCACGATATACTTTATAAAACTGCGATGGAAACCATCTTTGAAGGCAGACAAGCTTAGTGTGAACCGGCCGAGCCAGCATAAATTATGGACTGAGCGAGTCCAACGAGTCCATGCCCACCAGCAAGCAAAACACGGAGACTTATGTTCCCCTGCCCACCATCTTGAGGCGATTGCATGGTTTTAAAATTCCGCGGTTTTAAAAATAAAATGTCTGCGAAGTAATTGATTTTAGCGAACCTATGGTCGTTGTAAATTTAAGGAGAGACTAATGTAAGTTGAGTGGGGAGATATGGATTTCGAGGTACCGAGAGTAAGACCCTCTAATGATCGCTTATTTGATCGCCTTCCTTTGGTCATCGTATTCGAATCCGCGCCATACACTTCGTACTTTGAGAGAATCGGAAAAGGAATTGTAAAATCTATTTGTTCGTTGAAGTCATGTGTGAAAAGTGTAATTTTATCGTTTAGCATTTCTAAAAAATTGGTTCTTCGTTCTTTTGTTGAATTAGAGTGGCGCATTCTATAATCAATTATTTTTGTCATACGAGCACGACCAACCATGGAAATAAGCAAATGATATTTTTCCGAGATGCCATGATACATCAAATTTTCCATTTCGGAAAGACAAAATGTTGACGTTTTAATCCAAATTCATCCACCTGCTGTGAGTTTTATGATCATTGATGTCACCTCTAGTGTCTGGGAAGATAAATTAAAGAGTCATTTAAGCATCCCGCCAAATATCAAATGGATCGTCTCTTGGTTTTCTATCAAAAATCAACGGTAAAGCGCTCTAAGCCGCGATAAGTACAAGATAAGTATAAGATATCCGACAATTATTATCATTGATCTGAGTGAGTATTAATCGAATTCTAATGAAAGTGCGAATTTTATAATTTTACCCTAAAGATTTATCCTCATTTTATCGATGTCGTTTACCATCTAATTTTTATGTGTACGTGCATGTATGTGCGTGTGTGAGGAAAACTCTGCTGAATTTATTTATGTACCTTTGCTTTTATTTGAAATTGAATATATTTATTTTCACAACATTTAAATTTGGTTTATCAATGCTTGATAAAATGGAAAATTAATTTATAAATTTAATTAGGAATGAAAGATATTTTTAGTCTTTAAGTAAAATAATTTGTGCTGCCGTAATTTAACGGTCGTATCTAACAATATTTAGAGTCAAATCTATTAATTCTAAAATTTCACTTTAAATTATTTATTGAAAAACAAAGTAATTGCTACAATCGAAAGAAGAGGAATCGCAAGGATCAACGAAAACAGGTAATAGAACTTTCAGCGAAAAATCATTACTTATTTTAATAATTGATAAACAATAGCTTTGACTAGATTTTCCAGTTAACCGGACTGCTTAAATTTTATCAGATTGGCTCATTATTGAATGATATCGAAGTCTGAAAACAGACGAGATAATATTTTCCAATCAGCAGGTATTGTAAAGTATAAATTACAACTGATTGTGTAAAGAAATAAAATAAATGAAATACGAATGAAATAAACAAAGAGATTAATAAATTTACAAATAGTTCTTATAACTTCTTATGAAGCGTATGTTTGTATGTGAATTCATTTATGAAGCAAAAAGTAGAAGATACAATGTAGCAAGTTTCTAGCATATGCATAAAATAGTTCAAAAGGTTGTTTAACATTTCGAAAATTCAAAATATTAAAATGACAATTAAATATATATATATATATATATATCAGATTTTCAAGTTTCCTGATTGCCTCACTTTAGGTAAAATCTTGTCATTTGGACAACTGAGATTTATGCTTACAAGATGGAACTAATGCAATTTAATTGTATCAACTTAAATTACTATTCATACAAATTGATATGAAATCGCAATTTTTGAAAATTAAAATAAAATTTTAAGCAGTATGGTACTTGGTCAGTATCCAATAAACTAACCAATTTCCAATCATATTTTCAACAAAAATGAAATTAACTTTCAAGGCTTCGATTAAAAGCTAAAAACATGCCTCACTTTGGTTCGGATTTCATTAAACTAAATTGAATAAATTTGGTAGCGTATAAATAAAGTCAGTTTTTGGATGACAACCTATTCATTTCTCTCGTTTTTATCAAATATTTTTACCAAACGAAAAGATTCATAATTTTTGTCTTTCGTAATTCGAATGTTCAAAATATATCTGAAAATATTAAGGTTTAAGAGGAAACTTTAGACAAAATATGTATATTCTCAGCTCTTACTTTCGATATAATGGAACGTTTATGCAGGTAAAAAACTGACTTAATTTATTTATTTGTAAAATATAATCTTTGCAGAAAGTAAACTAACGTTAAAAAAACTGTGCATCCACTTACGGCAATCGCATTAAAAACAGACTTGACTTAGAAAGTGACTAACTTTAGGAAAAATTAATTTAGAAAGAGTTTTCAAAATCCCGTTCGCCCGACCTATTTTCCGTGTTTGGAAATCTTCTGTTATCAACGTCCACTTTCTGCATGCTTTAGGGAAGTTAATGGAAACAATTTAAACTTTGCTAAATTTAGGTGTGATATCGCCTCTTTAAAATGATACCGGAGCTATAAATAAAAATGTTCAGAACGCAATCATAAAAATGGCGGGTTTTTTGCCTGCATAGATAAACGCAAAAGTACGGATTTTCAGCAGTGCCGGCGGTGCGTTGAATAAGTTACAAATGATGGCTCAGTAAGCACGGTGTGACATCAGAGATAAAAAAAGAGCTCTATTTGTGCGTGTCTACATATTTTAATAACGCATGAGAGGGACCGTGTTTGAAAAAGATAGGAGAAATTCTTAACAGATTGATGAGTCGATGTTTTTAAAGAAAAGTGTAGCGTGCTCCTATCGCCGCCTATATTCAATGGGTCTTCCCAAAGTATTTCCCTCTCTTTTACTCACACATTATGATTTGTTGTCTCATTCACACTCGTCAGAACAAAAATTCAGCAGAGCTATCGCAGCTCCAGTGATGGTAATTTCCACTCACCTGTCATTGTTCAGCGTCATTATTGCATAGTCTAGATTGGTTCACGTTCGCTATTTATTCCACAGACCAAATTTATTTCTGAGCAATGTCAAGTAATGATGAATTGAAATGCACACCGCCGGAAACGCGTGCAAAAGAATAAATAGCTATTTTGTGCCTCATGATATCAGTTTGTTTTTACAGACGCAAAAGTGTTTCCACGCTGACGATACAAGAGTGGAAGTTCACAACGGAAAATAAACATGGGAGAGCAGCATCATTTCTTTCTTTCTTTCTATTGCAATCGTTTTTCGTATCTTAAGGGAGCGTTTCTGGGGGTTAGTCCCTCGGCCCTGGCCACTGACCATCCAAAAACCGCAGCTGAGGTGTTTGGACATTAATACAGTTTAATATAGTAAATATCGTCAGTAATATAGTTTCATCCACTTTCATGGCATTCATTATTTTACAATGAAAACTCTCTCTCAAAACGCGATTTTGCATTTTTCCATGGAGATAATGAAATCACGCGATTTATGAGTATTTTCTGAAAAGTGTCGTGCTAGACTCCTCCGAACTCTTTCTTGAAACTTGCGCCATGTTTTTGTAACTCGCATTCGGTGAAAAATGGTGCTCATTTAAAAAAAAGCGTCAGTTCCCACTTATCAGGCAATATACTAATACTGGCTCTCCAATTATTATCATTAATGTGCAAGCATACCCAAGCTGAAAAGTTGTCTGTCGAGAGGCAAACGCCGTCTTTATTGCGCCCTTGAATTTATTTGAAAGAGGAGATTTCAGCTGAGAATCGAAAATGTGTCAAAAACGGAAAACAGGCCAGTCTTTCTCGACTACTATCTCGGCCCCTATTTATCGAAAAGATTTCCTAAAGGACTCAAAATACGCGAAAATTGAAATTCTTTTTAACGGAATTTGAAAAGCCTTTCTTACTTAATTTTTAGAGAGGTAATTACGTTTTACGACTAGCCTGTTTTCCATTCGATTGTCGTTAGTGAAGGCACAATTTTGACCGAAAGTGTATTATTATGGGACTCAACGGGGTAAAAGTAATGTCTTTATTGACACAGTTGAATCTATAATCAGAGCATTTGGTGAAATCCGCGAGCATGTCTAGATCCAAATCTTGCTACGACTTTTCTTCTTTCTCCTTGTTGTACCTTTCGAGTTCTTTTAGAAACTGCGCTTTCGGCTTCATCACGTTTGGACGATCACCTCTACACTTGGGACAAAACCATTTCCCCTTCGGCTTCGTGGTCAAAGAAACGCAGGAGAAATGGAACCACTCTATTGGACATAGATCATTGTCACACAAAATCATTTCTCCGTATGAAATCTGGTCACAGAGACAGTAAGTGGGCTCATCAGGATCAATCGCCAAATCGTCTTCCGGTGGAGGCGGAGTATCCTCTCGATGCTGGTGTTGTTGGTTTCCTTGGCGAGACTTTCTCTTTTTCTTTTTACCTGTTACAGGGAAAATAGTAATTAAATTTGGAGATCTTTATAAGAAAAATATTAAAACAGATCCACCAGTGACTTTCTAAGTTTAAAAATGGGAAACAAAAGTACCCTTTTACAATAAAAAAATCTGCGCCCTGTGCGGGCACATTCATATTGTACACTTCGCTTCGCTCGCAAGTTTGTACGCAACATAAACGCGCGGGATGGGAGACGCGGATTACTTCGTAATCGTTTTAATAGTGTATAGCGTAATGTAAACAGTTAAGGTAGGTCACGCGAGATTTCACTTTTTTATGAATTTTCTTAAATTTGTGCAATACATACAGGCGATTAGTATGCAACAACCATGCAGTTTTTAACTCAAATTTTGAGTCTTTGAAATTAGATATTATGTACTGAAAACAGTACCTTTTATATGGGTCCCACATAAAAACGAGTTAAAATTATACACTTTTAATTGTAGCATCTAAACAGTTTTTACCGTTTAGGATAGAAACTACATATGTATCGAAAAAGATAAAACCACTTTTTTTAAAGAATTGAAATTTTTTCATCAGTTTACTATAAGAGACTTAACTGTCCAAAGAATAATATTTTTATTCACGCGAGAAACTGAGTACGGTGTTGCCACGCTCATTGCTTACGTACAAACCTAATTAAAATTTTGAACGAAAGGTTAGGAGAACGCAATGGCGTTTTGGATCGGCCTGAGTTAAAAATTTTTGACGAATTTCGCGCACGTGGCTACCTTAAGGAAGATTACTTGTTAATAATACAAAACTTTCGAAACCTCTACTTAAAAAGATTGTTAAGTTTGGTTCGATTTCAAATTAAGAAGAAAATTCATTTACTTAAAACTCTGAAGTTCTTAAGGAACATATTGTCATTACGATACTCGCGCTTCGTGCACGAAGTTTTGTATAAATTTTTATAATTCTCGAATTGAACATTTTTAATTATATATTATTGTATACTATTGTGAGTCATTAAATATTGACAAATTTTTTACTAAATAAACCACAAGTTGATCGTACTTTAGGAGATATTCGCGTTTTGGTGATAAAGTATAAAAAATGTAGATTTTCGATTTTCGTTGGAAATCATAATTCGATCTATATGTTGATCTACAATCATAAGTTGATCGATATGCTAGCGCACGCACGCTACAAGCTCACAACGCCATTAACCAAGTCAAGGGACATCGAGAGAAGAAGGCAGCTTCATAATGAGCACTGCGAGGTTACAATAGTTAAATATTCATTTTCAGTACTGCACTATATAATGAATGTATGCTACTGCATTCTTATTTCGTTAACTTTTCTAATTAAATGCATTATTTTTAAAAATAAATCATCTCTTCTAAAGATGTGAAAGAAACAGTATATAAGATAAGTGAGGTTATAGGAATACAATTTACACTTTATTCACGCCTCATCAAAGATATTGTGGCCTCATAGTTAGTCATCTACATATTGATAAAAACAAGAGCTTAGATATAGATAAAAATTATTATAAAAATTATCCACATTCGCTCTGAACGTGCTTTAAATGTTTAAGTGCGAACTTCGATTTTAAGGTTCTGTTCTGCTATCCAGCGTTAATCGCCCATTCAATCCGTTAACCGGGCAAAATCTTCCGGTTAAGTTAAACGGTGGTTAACTATCTTTAATCATACTTTAGAAGGCGGTGAAACGCTAGGTGATTATTAAATCATGAAAAAAGACCCAAGGTTTATTGACTGATTTCCACTTGTTAACAGCATTTTAAGTTCTTTTTTAATGGGGGGGGGGGGGCAATTTACCATGCATTTTCGATTTTTTGAACACTTTTAAACTTACTTTTGAACTGACGATCGTATATTAAGTATGTCTTGGTAGCCTTTTATATTGGAATTTTTCTCCTCGCGTTTTAAATCAACATAGCAGTAGAAGTAAGTTCATAAAGTAAATCACTTGAGTCCGACAAAATTAGCTCAAAAAAAGGTCGATGTCCAGAAAAAAAGAGAAAGTTTTTTCCCCTTAATAAACATGTCCGCGAAGATATTAGAAATAAATATCAAAAAAGTTCCCCATCGGCTCGCTTAAGCATACACTACTTGCATCGAAAAATATTCCTTAGACAAATAGTCGCGCTGGTTTTTAGCTATTATATACGAAAGGGTATTCGCACGCTTTGTTTTCGAATCATAACTTATAAAGGGGTGGTTTTTCAGCAAAAATTCATAGAAGAACATTTGTAGAGCAGAGAATTATCTTTACGTGTTTGCCAATAAATCAATTTTCAAAATATTAATAAATTTTTATTATGTGCAGCACTGGGAGCAGCTTACTTCCACCCCACCCATAAGGTAGAGTTTTTATTGCGTTTCTCTTTTATTTTGGACTCCCCTGTAGGCCTACTCCCTCCATTTTTGAACATATTACTAGGAATAAACAACATCTTCTTTTTGTTTAAATTTTAGATAACGTTAGCGTCAGACAGTGTATCATCTTCATCTGCATAAAGATAATCTTGACCTTAGCAGTTAAGGCACATGCCTTAAGGGAAAACATCTATAAGAAAATTTGAAATGCAGTCTAGTGCCCCCTGGCAATCCTAAATTCAACTTTATACCCGAAAATCGGTAGTATTCTGTTGGTAAAATTTTTGACCTGTTAGAGAGAGAAACTTAGCAACGAGAGAGACAGCAATCTTCAACCATTTTTATTGAACCCTTGCATTTGGTTTGAGTTCCCTTTTCTCGGCTTACCTGCTCAGCTGAAGGGAAATATAAAAAATTCACAAATATTTCGCCTACACAATCTGCGTAAGAAATAATGTATTCGGAACCAATAAGAAAAAAAAAATAATATTCGTAAAATTGTAGATATAAATAATTATTAAATAATGTTCGTATTCATATAAGCTACTTTTATGACATAGGTAAAATACTGAATGGAAGAAAAATACATAACCACGGTGTCTATCGTTTCTACGAAAAAAAATTACAGCAGTTTTCCAAGTTTTCCAGGACAAAAATAAGTTTTCCAGGAAACTTTCTAAACATGTTTCATATGCAAAATTTTCTATGCGCCTACAAAATCTGATTTTACGGATAAAACGCATTTTTTTGGTCATTTTTGGTAATTTGATAGTTCGGGGAAAAAATCGGTTTTTGGTCTCTTTTTAACTAGAATTAGCTGAAATTTGACTAATTTTTCGCCTTTTTAGCTGATTTAGTTTAATTTTTAATAAAACAATTAATTTTTCAGCAAAATAGTCAACGTTTGAACAAAATAATGAATTTTTAACTAAAATGATGAATTGCAAAGCCAGGAAATAAATTAATAAGAAACTAGGTCAACTTGGCTTCCGTTTCCGGTATGAAAGTATAAAGTAGCGGTAATTGTGGTTGCTGAGATTTTTCGATAATTGTGGTGAAATTTGAGGTGAGTGGATAGGGGGATTGTATAGAAGGGTGTGGATGAAAGAGTTTGTTTGAGGGAGTGAGAAATTGGAAAGGGGATAAGGATATTTTGGAGGA
>JAAAKG020148500.1:0-10241 GCA_010014905.2 Druon quercuslanigerum | reverse complement strand
AACCGTGCACAAACGAAGTCACAATGCCAGGGGCGGGGGCGGGGGGGGGGTGTTTGGTGACGATTTGTGACTTAGGGGGTGGCGGGTGTAATGCAGAATGTAACATCACACATAACAAATATAAATTTAAATTGTTTGAATTGTTTGCAATTGTTTGAAATACTTGAAACGATGCAAATCAGTGGTCTTATGTGACATGCAAAGCATCTCAATGCAAACTTCACTCTTGTTCCTCTGTTCCCCTCTTTCCGCCTTTTTTTTAAGGTATGTTTTTCTACTGCTATAATCTTGGTTGAGAAGTCATCTCTATTGGTTAAAAATTATTTTTTTTTAGTTGAAAATAAACTTCTTAACTGTAAAATTAAAATAATCTATTTTTAGCTACAAATTTATTGGTTTTAGCTAAAAAATCACCTATTCAATTTTTCAATGAGAAATAATTTTTTTTAAATTAAACTACCTGGCTAAATGTTTAACTACTTTGTTAAAAATTAATTTTTCTTTCTTTGTATATTAATGTTGTTAAGTAAGAAATCAACTATTTCATTATGGGTTCAAAATTAATCGTTTTTAGTTGAAAATTCAACTACTTGTTTAAAAGTTAATCTACATTGTAAAACATTCATTTTATTGCTCTAATATTTAACTATTTTGATCGTTTTTAGTTTACAATTCAACCAATTAGTTGGAAATTTATGTATTTTGTAGTAAATTTGTCTCTTTTGATAGAAAATTAATCTTCTTGATTGAAGACTCTACTACTGGGTTGAAAGTTGAATTATTTTATGGAAAGTTATTTTTTTGCACAAAGATCCATCTCTTTGGTTGTTATGTATGTTGCTGTACATTTTTTGACAAAAATTTGTAGACAAACGACACAGCTACGAAAAATAACAAAAATACCGAATTTGTTCATTAAAAAAAACTGAGAATGTGTTATTAATCATTTTTAATAGAATTCGCTGTTTTTGTTTTAATCATGAAAATAATATTGACAAATAAAATCAAATTTTTAGGGAAACGATGCAAGCTACAAGTAAATTTAAACTAAAAAAATTGTTTGTCTAAATTATATCTACAAATTTTCTTAGAAATTATTTACGCTAGGATGCGCATTTTTTATTTGAATCGTAAAAAAGAATGTTAAAAATAAACATATTGAGTTTATGGAAAATGACATAATTTTCAATAAAATGTATGATAACAACAATTTTAATATTCTCATCAGAGAAGGTATTAGATTTGTGTAAAATTTGCCCCCCACCCCCTCTACCCTATTTTCGTCAAATGTCTACGTTTTGAGTATTCTTTTGAGTATCCTTCTGTGTGTTTGTAGATTTTTAGTCTATTAGCACAAGAACTTTCGAAAGAATTGAGCGGTTGGATTGGCCTTTAGTATATTCTCTGTCCTAAACTGAAGGTCAAGTTTGTTAGCTAGTCATTCTGGATAAAAATTAACAAAATTAGAGCAGCTTCAAAATTGTGGAGACTATATTTTTCAAGATTTATAACATCTGTGTTCAGATACTTGTAGTACGCAAACAGACAAATAATTTTCCCCTAAAACTTCTTTCGATAAAAATCAAAGTACCAAAATTACAGGATTTACAAAATTCGAAAAAACACTATAATATAATATACTATATATAGTATTATTATTATTATTATTACACCATTAAGCCGTTTCCCTTTCAGAGTAGGCGTGACTCACTCGGTAGGGAGGAAAGTATTGTGAGGAAGAGGTTATAAAATTTTTAGATTGATCTGGAATCCTCGTGTTATTTATTTAAACAACACGTTCACTCCGCAACACTGCTCTGACCCAGGTTGCTGATCAATCTCTCTAGCAATCGCCCCAAGTGAAGATCATCACAAAGTCGTTATGTGAGGTTCCCACTTGGATCCATTAGTATCAGTATATTATATATAGTATAAAAAAGAGTGTTGATTAAATGCTTCTCTCTCTCTCGCTCTCTCTAAAAGGTGTGACGGACTGATTTAAAAAATCTGTAAATGCCTTCATAGTTTTCATATCAGAAATGAATGCTAGTTAGCCTCGTGACTTTGAATACTATACCACGCCGTTTTCGATAGGGCTATTTACATTTAAATAAAATTTTTAATTAATTCAACCATATTCACCATGATTTTTATTTTATTTTCTTGTATTTTTGTAAAAGATTATCTTTCTGATACATTAAGTTTTCATTTTCAATTTTTTAAAAATATATATTAAAATAAAACCTCAATTTTTTAGACAGTGTTTGTGAATATTAACAGAATTGTAATTAGTGTGTCGTGATGTAGTAAGAGAAAAATATTGAATTATAATATATACATCTATACACAGGAAGTTGATCATTATAGTTTTTTTGATTTTAACTAATTTTTGGAAATAATCGAATTTTGAGTATTATTATTTTTAAAGAAATTAATTAAAATGGGGAAATAACATTGAAAAAAAATTAAATATTGTGATCAGCAAAAAAAATTTCCTTTTTGGTAAAACCATTGCTTTACATTCTTATCATAAAAAATAATTTTTAAATCTTTGTCACTTTTTTCACTAATGAATGCAAGATTAGATATGGTAACCTCTTTTAAAGGCAGAAACGTATATATGTATATATCTACTTTTAACTGCAGGTATTATATGCTTGATGAGATCTAAATTGCCCCGAAACTTGTGGACTGCCTAGTAGTATGAAAAATATACGGAGAAAGAAATGAGGGAGAGCTTGGTTTTAGTTGAATCCCCCCCCCCTCCCCCGGTTTTTGCCAAATTTCCATTTTTTGACACACTTTGAACCTTAAAAACAGCTCTTTACGAATTTGTATGTTTTCCATTATGGATGCATGGATGTGTTTATGCATTTATGCACTATGCATGTATGTATGTATGTATGATTGTTTATATGTCGACTGTGAGCACGATGACTTTTGAAAAAATTAATCCATCAGATTGGACTTTGGTACTCTTTCAATGTCGAAGACTGAAGGTCAAGTTCACTAGCCCGCTATATAGGATAAAAATTCAAAAAGTTAGAGCATTTTTAACATATTTCAGACCACTTTTTTATGATTTAAAAATTACATGTACACATATTCATAGTTTTCGAAACTCGAATAATTTATTATAACGATCTTTTTTGATAAAACAATAATTAAGAGAGTTATAGCATTTTCAACATAAAAAAAGGAAAATGAACATTTTAAACCAAACAACGCACGATATGAAAAAGGTAAGAAAACGAAAACTTTACTTTTCGAAAGCCTTATAAGATTATCATAACAACTTTTTAATTTTCCGTGAAAAATTATAATTTTGACAGTAAAAAAATACATTTTTGCCGCCAAACTATGCATGATACGAAAAAAGATGATTCCACAAAAATTATACACCCAAGAAATATCTGAAAATTTGTTGTGGGTCACTTTTTTTATAGGACATGTACTTTTTGTTTTATTCTTTAACAAACAACATTAAAAATAAAAATTAAAAATTCTCTTGACAAATTACACAAATTACAGATAAAATAATTAGAAAAAAGTTGATCATCCAAAAAAGAGCTACTGCATTGCTAAAAATACATTTTGTGCTCAACAACTCTTTGTTTGATAATTTAACTATTATGTTGAAATTTATTTTTTTTGTCTGTGTGTGTTAAAAATAATTTTTAACTGCAAATTTAAAACGTATATTTTTTATTTGGAAATGTATCTCTTTGGTAGAAAGTTGATCTTTTTTGTTATAAATTAATTTGTTTCGTTATGAGTTTACCTATTTTGTTAAAAATTCTTTTTTATTTTGTTGGAAATATATCTTTCCTAACTAAAGATTTAATTATCCCGTTTTTTACGAAAATTTATTATTTTTAGGTTAAAAATCAACTATTTGGTTGAAAATGTATGTATTTTGTTGTAAATTCGTGTTTTCCAGTACAGAAAATTAATCTTCCTCGAAAATTCAACTACTTAGTTGAAGGTTGGACTGTTTTGTTAAAAATTCATCTCATTAGTTGAAGATCCTTCTCTTTGGTTGAAAATTTAACTAGCAGTTAAAAATTCTGTTTTATTTTTGTGGAAAATACATTTTTCTTCACTGAAAATTTAGCTATTCCATTCTTGTCTAAAAATTAATCGATTTTAGTTTGAAATGCAACTTTTTCGTTTAACATTTATTTATGTTGTTCTAAACTTGTTATTTTTGGTAGAAAATTAATCTTCTTTGTTGAAAATTCAACTGCTTGGTGGAAATTTGAACTACTTTGATCAAAAGTAATTTTATCAGTTACAGATCTATCTCCTCGGTTAAAAATTTAACTATATTATCGAAAATTATTTATTGTTGTTGTTACTAAATATCATTTTTTACATTCTCATCCTCATGCGGTGGTATTGGTTTTTTGTAAAATTTGAATTGAACGGTTTTCATAAAATCTCTATGTTTTGAGACTTCCTTTGTATGTATGTATTTATGTATGTATTTCCGTTTGTCTGTATTCTTTAGGCACGACAACTTTCAAAAGACTAATCAGAATGAACCGAGCTTTGGTACACGTTTTTAAGGCATAAAAAGAAAGTAGCGGTTCGTTAAACTATTCCTTCAAAAAATGTCAAATATATATATATATATATATATTTTTTTGAATGACTCTGTTCGCGCATGGACTATGTTCCGGGATATTATTTTTAGATGTGCGATCGAAGTGTGTGGTATTGCGGTTATGGGAAGAATGTCTGGTGATGCATGGTGGAATGATGAAATCCAGGCTACCCAAAAAGCAAAGAAAGAATTACACAGACGAACTTTGAACATTGCAGGTCTTAGAGATGAGGAACGAAATATACAGACGCAAAAAGAGGATACTCAAGCGATTAATTAAAGAAAGTAAACATAAAATTAGAGCAGAAGAAGATAAGAAAATACAAAACGACTTTGAAGGAAGCAAGAAACTACTTTATAAAATAATGAAGCGAAATAAGAGTACAGAATTTGTCAACGTGAGAAATAGTAAAGGGGAAATGCAATATGAGGTAGGCGGGATTATAGACGCGAGTTAGATAGACGAGTTAGACTTATTCGTAGGGTAATTAAAATAACAGAAGAAAAGATTTGGGAAGTCCAAAGTGGGTTTATGCCTGGAAAGTCATGTACGGATGTAGAAAAAAGTTTGATAATGGGAAAAAAAGTTTTCTGTGCATTTGTTGACCTAGAAACAGCTTTCAACAAGGTAGAACAAGGATAGAAGTAAATTTTAGGAAGTCCTGAAAGAGTACGGAGTAAATGTATGGCTACTGCAAGCTATCAGAACAATATACTCGTATACGGATAGCAAAGCGAGTGTAAGGGTAAATGGGAAATTGAGTGACTGTTTCGATACAATGCAACAAATGTTTAAGAATGGCTCTTTTCGACGAAGAAGGTGTGGATCTCGAAACAGTAGGGGTACGTGGGTTAGCGTTCGCAGATGATAAGGTTGTGATGGCAGAGTCAATCGAAGACTTGCAAAGTACGTGCTGAGGAACGAAAGTGTTATTTAAATAAATAACACGAGAATTCTAGATCAATCTAAAAATTCTCTAACCCCTTCCTCACACTACTCCCTTCGCCACTGAGTGAGTCATGCCTGCCCCGAAAGGGAAACGGCTTAATGATGTAATAATAATAATAATAAAATAGTTTAATTTGTATCACAGCTTTATCATGCTAATATGTGCAGAGACGAAATTAAAATTGAGTCTCAAATCATGTATTAGATTTTTTTACATTAATAATTAATAAAAATAATTTTTCTTTTTTAACAATGAAACTGATTTAAAATTGTAATTATTCCAATTTTTCAAAAAGTATCTAGCAGGCTTTGCTCGCAAACTCCTTACTTAGAAGAGTACATATTTCCCCTTGAAATATGGATAGGCATGCTTATTCATTATTTTATTCTCGTTACATAATATATCAATTTTCATATGATCAGTGAAGTGTCTACTCTTGTCACAAGTGATCAAAAAAAATGCATGAATGGACAATGCGTCGTAACTTTATTATACGTTAGCCATTATTATATAGAGCATAATTTCAAATACTTTATTTATTATTCAAGACGCGCAACAACGAATCGCCGCCACGTACAAAAAAAACCCATTTAAAAAACCATGTCGTGTAAAAAGTCAATTTTACAGATAATCCCAGAATAAAGTAAACAATTCAGAAAGCGGTTAGGTCAATATAATATTATGAATTTTCTTTAAAAAAATATAAAATTGCGAATTCTAAGCTTCAATTAAAGTTGGAGTTTTATTTTTCAAAAATTAAAACTTATTTATCTCATGGATGAATTGAATTATTGCTTGACTTTAAGCTGAATATTGATATTTATATCTTCAGGCTGAAGTTAGAAGTCGAGACATTTCAAAAAATAATAGACATATCCAAAAAAAGATTTAATATTGCAACGTTCTAAAGAATTTTTCTTAAAAGCGTAATAAATATTTCTCCTCATGTATTTTTAAATAATAATTTGGAACCGGAGAACTTCTATAGCAGCAATGAAAAACTAATCCCTTTCAAATAGAGAATTGAAAAATTGAATAAAAGATTATAAAGTTCTATCAATAAAAATACCAAAAACAACCATGACAAATTTGTATAAATATGACCTGATTATCATAGAAAGTATTTATGATAGCAATATCAGGAATGATGTTCTTCTTAAAAGAACTTGTTTTCCGTGACTTGAGATAAATGTCACGAATGACATTTTGCACCAGGTTCATTCCCTGATTATGACGTGATTTTCAGATCACGTTGTTACCTGAGAAATAGGAAAATATTCTTTCCAATCGCAAAAAAAATCTGTTATGAAGGACGAAGTGGGAAAAAAGAACAAAATTGCTACCGAGAATTATTGTCTGCGTTTAACATAAATGGTTTTGAATAATGTAAAAGTGGAGTATATTAGTCCATTCATGAGATATCTTAACAAAACTAGGTGGTTATATTACAATTCGGTAAGGTAAAAGATTATGTATAAAATTAAAAGGTATTCATTGAAAATGTAAGAAATCCGTTATAATTGAATAAGTATTTGAAAAAAACGCTTAGCAAAAAGGCGTCTCCAAGCTATATCATTTTATGCCTATGATCATAAAATGTTTACAATCAAATCTTATTTTACGATTTTACATATTAATCAGGACGAAATAAATTCGTAATTGCATCCATTAAGAAAAGAAGAATTAAAAACGTGCTTTTTAATGCAGAAAAATGTATAGCCTACACGCTTTTACCAAATAAACACAATTTATTTTTAAATGTCATCATATTCAAAAAGTATGTTTAATGAATTCGAAAAACATCGAATTATAATAAAAATTTATCATTTTTAAAGATTTTTAAAATGTATGCGCACATGCAGCCAAAATCAATCAACCGATTTCGAAGATGGGATTGAATTTGAAATTATCAACAAATTTACTATTTAACATGCATAGTGCAGATAGTGACAGCCAAAACCAAACAATTGATTTTGATAAAAGTGATGCATGAACATACCATGAAGTAAAAGTAAATTTATTAACAACAAAAACACTATCTTTAACATGCAGACGCATCAAAAGCCAAAACCATTCAATCAATTTCAGTAAAACTTTCCATAATTCCACGGGTCCAAATTAAAAGGTTCCATCTTAGAGAAACCAAATGTAAAGGTTTTAATTGGCAGATACCAAATGAAAAGTTGCTACAGAGTTGATGGCGCTGATGTTGACAATACAATTTATATGGAATTTTGAAACTTCAAGATAGTTACCACCGAGTTAGCACCTTTTCATTTGGTTTCTCCGAGATAGAACCGTATAATTTGGACACCTCGAAATATGGCATTAATGAGGTGTAAATATACCTCTTTTTTAGGAGACAGTGATAAATAATCATACTGTGAAAAACTTGGAATTTTATTTATTAACAATTTATATTTATTTTGTAAGTTTGATTGATATTACTTGAAATTAGAGAAATTCCCAGACCTTACAATTAAAAAAAAATGCTTAAGAAAATGCCGATTAGATTACAATTTTATGCAATTTTGACAGAAAAAAAATATTGCTGTATGTGTAACTTTTTAATATTACTAAAATTTGTATGAATTTTAATATTTCGTGTATTTATGTTAAAGATTATCAAAGTTGCGAAATAAAAAAACAAGGCAAGTGCGAACGGTAGAAAATTTTTAAATAGAAATAGTTTTTAATCCAAGGAATTATTTCAGTGAATTGACTTCTTACATTGTTTTCAAACGAAAATTAAATTGATATTTTATAGGAATAAAAACATAAGTTTATTATTATTATTATTATTATTATGTTGCCATACTTTTTTCCATATAATTTGTACTTTGCTTCCCTTTAGCATAAATATTTGAGATTTATAATATTTTTATTTATTATTTTAATGTATGTACTTTAACTTAGGGTATATTGCTAACATTATAAAAAATTATGCGTGCTTTTCAATTATATCTTTTGACAGAATTAGATTAAATCTTTTAAATATTGGATGAAAAAAAAACTATAAATCAAGTATGTACCTAAAATAATGAAAATTGTAAAATGTTTGTAACATTGATCTAATAGGCGTCGGTAAATGTTCCTAACAGCAATTTGAACTTTTTTCACCTTGAGACAACTTGACGAGGAATTTAATAATTATTGTTTATGAATTAAAATGAACAAATAAAAATTTCATTTGGTCAAAAAGTATTATTAACAAAATGTAAATAAAGACTGCCTTCTCCTGGCAAGAGAAGTTTCTTTTTATTCTTTAATATAAGAAATCAAATATTGGAAACCTGCAGTTTTTCAATTTCAGATCTTCATTTAATTTTTCTCTTATAATTTCTAGAGACTTTTTTATAATAACGACACACAGGGTGGTCGAAAATCTTCATTATGAAAATGTCTAGACTTACCTGACCATATTCAAAGACCAGCATTTTA
Organism: Druon quercuslanigerum; assembly: GCA_010014905.2. Taxonomy (NCBI): domain Eukaryota; kingdom Metazoa; phylum Arthropoda; class Insecta; order Hymenoptera; family Cynipidae; genus Druon; species Druon quercuslanigerum. The sequence continues at coordinate 1,244 of JAAAKG020148500.1, read as the reverse complement.
ATCTTTTAAGATTTTCAAGACGGCTAAATCTTAAACAAAATAATTAAATTTTCAACAAAATCATTGTATTTTCATGAAAGTAGTTGAATTTTCTACAACAAGCTTAGTTTTTATCCAAAGAGTTTCATATACAACGAAATATAAACCTTTAATAAAATAGTTTGATTTTTAAAAATAAAAAGATGCATTCTCAGCGAAAAACGTAATATGTCGTTGATATTTTCAAAATTTCAACAAAACAGTTATATTTTAACTAAAAATACAATCATCAGGAGGACGCAACTGCAAGCAAAAAAAATAAATATAAGTAAAATAAATTGCTAACAAAACCATTAAGGTCGTCAGAAAACTTAATTTTCAACATTCCGTCGTTTTTCACTGACCATTAATATTCAAAGACAAGAATATTAATCTTATAATATTTTAAATATTGAATCTTTTATAAATAAAAAATTTCAAATTAAAATACAAAAATCATCCTGACTTTTGACAGATTTTTTACAAAATCCCTCACTTTTCATGATGATCTCTGCGAAAAAGTTCTTCTTAGATTTAAAGAGAACTAAATATATTATTAATTATGTCATTTCCAATAAAAACATGTTTTTTAAATAAAATATTGTAAAACTTAGAAAAAATTATTTTAATAATGTTTGTAATTGAGGGGCCGGATCGTAAAAGGGCGTATAGAATTTTCTCGTGTGAAATCATAGTCCCCTGGAGGCTTCAAACCAAAATTTGGATTAAAAATTTATATCTGGACGTGAAATTTTATTGTGCATCTTCTAGACAAAAAGTTGTAACTTTTTTAGTTTTCGAAATAAAACCAAAAATTTTACTTTTTTGAAAAAGATGATTTTAATCCGTTTTTCACTTCAACTCGTGCTCAGTGCTTCAGTTTTTAAAACTTTGTAATGAAAATTTTAGGGAATGTGCTTTAAGATGTCCTTTGATTGAAAATATGATAGAAATTCAAATCCGTTGTTTTCAAAAATTATTATTAATTTTTTTCAGATGCTCGACGCGAATTCTAACACTTGTAACCTCCAGCGTTTCATTTAGCGAGGGAATTTTAAGCAGGCAAATACTTTTCGCGAAAAAAATTCGGAGAAAGGTATAATGAAGTTTTTTGGAAAATTTCAGATCAACATATTCAATAGTTTAGGGGTAGTTATGATTTTAGTGAACGTCTGCGCTGGAGTTTTCGTGAGATATTCAACTTTATTAGGCTTAAAATTTAATTT
>JAAAKG020148499.1:0-10241 GCA_010014905.2 Druon quercuslanigerum | reverse complement strand
AAAAGTTGGTGGTAGTGGAGGCCTCTCTCAAAATTCCTCTGATGCTTATAGCTCTGTATAGGCGCCATTTTGCTTTTGAATATTTTGTTAAAATTAATTCATGCACTTCAAAACATGTGTAATAAAGTCACCTAATTAGATTTTGCATCAAATAAAAAGCTTCTTCGAAAAAAAATGCCAAAAACGACCTTCAAAGACAGGGATCTACATAGATGTTACCCCTTAAACTTATCTAATTCAGTTAAATTCCATGCTTTTACGTTGAATTTTATCTACTTCTGTTGAATATATCCAATAATCTTGAATTCTATTGTATTCCGTTAAATCATATCGAATTCTTTAAAATTCCATTCTATTTCGTTAAATCCTATTGAACTTTGTTGATTTAATCGTACTTTGTTGAATTCTATCAAATTATGCTGAATTCCATTGTATTCCGTTGCATTCTATCAAATTTGGTTTAATTTAATTGTATTCCATTACATCCTATCAGTTTCTGTTGAATTTCAGTCAAATTCAGTTAAATTCTGTTAAATTCTGTTATATCCCGCTGAATCCGATTGATTTCCGTGGAATTCGATTGTATTACATTGAATGATATAAAATTCTGTTGTTATATATTCTTTTCAATCCTATTGAATTATGATAAATTCCATTGTATTTCATTTAATTCTAGGTATCGAATTCTGTTGAGTTCAGGTTTGATTTAGGTCGTGGTTGAATGTACACTTATTTCGTTTAAATTTTATTGAATTCCTTTAAAATCAACATGAGTTGATGAATATCTAAGGACTTGTTGTAGGATAAAATCCCTTGATGGATTTATTCACTTTTGATTTCTTTATTTACAATCTGCCATGTGATTACTTTATTATTAATTAAAAATTAAATTATAGTAAAATGATATATCATGAAATAAATTAAAAAATATATTTAAAAAAATCTATTTTGAATAAGTTTTACCTATTTACTTAGTGAATCTGTAATATGAAACTAAAATTTGTTTAAATTAACCTATAATTCACATCGTGTTGTTTTTTTTGAAACTAAATTATTGCCCTTCTATAAAAGAAGGTTTCATCTTTGTCCTTGCTTTTATTTCATTATCTCTCTTAATTATATTTAGTTAGCTAAGTTTCCTATTAGTGCAAAAAGGTGTTTTTAGGGTGCGTTCAAATTTAATTTTTTCGGTCGATCCGAAGGGACAAACACAAAAAGGATGGAGGCTTATTTTCTCTAAAATCACCTTGAAATTATGGATAAGAACCTCAAACATCTTAATTTTGGTAGTGTGGAACGCATTCACGATAAAACAATTTTTGTTCCTGACAAACAAAAAATTATCAGTACTGCCAATTTTCAAACAAAATGTAAATTTTTGAAAATTTCGAAACAAATTTCGATGTTCTTTCGGAATTTTTTCGTAGGATTGTTTAAAAAACTTGAAATGATTTTTCATTTTACAGAAATTTTTTAAAGATAATCTATAAAAAGATTTCAAAAAATTTTAAAAGATTTTTAAAATTATCAAACAGGAATCTGGAAGATTTGAAGGATATTTCTTTTGTTTTGCAAAATTTTTCCAAATGTTAGGAAAAATGTGAATCATCTTAAAAGATATTTAGAAGTGTTGAAGAATGTTAAAAAATAAATAAAAGTTCAAAAAAACCTAAAATCATATGTAAATTTTTGAAAATTTGAAATAAAATTTTGAAGCTTTTTAAGGATTTTGAAGGTATTAAGATAATTAAGATTAAGATTAAGATTAAGATTAAGATAATAAAATGTTTATTCTTAAGATTCCAGAAAAAAATAAATCTTTATAAAAACATGTTTAAAGAAAATATTTTAAAATATTTTAAAACATTTGGAATAATTTTATAAAACTTCAGGTATAGAAATAATTATATTTAAAAGAATATGTAGATTTTGGAAGCTTTCAAAAAACAGTTTAGAAGCTTTTAGGAAGGTTTAAATTTTGCAAGAAAATCCAAAAATTTTCTCACGATTCCTCGGAGAATTAAAAATGATTTAAAAACATTTCCAAAAATTTTAAAGTTTAAAAAAATAAATCTGGAAGAATTAATATATTTTTTTGATTTTACAGAATTTTTTTTAGGAAAAAATTAAATTATCCAAAAAGATTCGATTCCAAAAGAAAATCAAGAAATTTTGTAAAAATTATGGAAGGTTTCAAGATCATTAAAAATTTTTTTTAAGATTCCTTGGAATATTTAAAGCTGATTCTTCATTTAAGAAAATTAATTTTCGGAGAATATTTTAAAAGATTTAAAAAGATTACAAAAGATTTTTAAAAATCTCAAAACTTAATACAAAAGATATTAATAAATTTTAGGAATTTTTGGAGAGAAAATAAATATTTTGAAACTTCAAAAGATTTCTGAATATTTATACAAGTAACCAAAGAAAATCAAAAAATAAATATTTATTCAAAATTTCAATCTGCATTAAAAACGATTTTTAAAATGATAAGTTACCCAACATTTTTTTTATGGCTTGAAAATTCCTTTCTTGTGGCAAATTCAACAATTCATGTCTTTTGATAGAAATTTAATCTTTTTTCCTTAAAATTGCAAATGTTTGATTTAAAAGTAAAATATTTTTTGGCTGAGGATTCATCTGTTTTATTGTAATTTTCCTTCATAAATTCAAATGTTTTTTGTATAAAATTAAAATCTTTTTATAATGAAATATCAGCTATTACATTTTTGGTTGAGAATTCACATGTTTTAGTTTAAAATGTAACTAACTGGTTAGAAGTTAAACTGCTTTGTGAAAAATTAATTTTTTTGGTTGAATATTAATTATTTTAGTTGAAAATTTGTCTTTATTGGCAGAAAATTAATCTTCTTGCTAGAAAATTCAAGCGTTTGGTTAAAAATTTAAATATTTGTTTGAACATTAACTTTTCTTGTGAAAAATGCATAGCCTCGGGTTAAAAAATTGTCTTTCGTAAAAAATTCGTCTCTTTTGGAAAATATTATATGTTTTTTTTTGCCTAAAAAATAGAAAAGTTGGAAATTAATCTTTATAGGTTGAGGATTCAACTAATTTATTGAAAATTTGCCTTTTTGGATTGATTCAACCGTTTTTTTATAAAGTAAACATCTTTTTGTATTTATATATCAGATATTACATTTTTCGTTGAAAATTCAACTTTCTTTTATAAAAATTTAACAATGTTGGTTGAGATGAACTTTGTTGTTGAATTGTAGATTTTACATGTTCGAAATTTTACGAAATATTTTTGAATTTTCTCAAGAATCTTTGAACTATAGTTATACAATAACAAATATATTATCGAGCGCGAAGCGCGAGAAGCAACAGTCGCGCGCCCTAGGCGCTCGACAAAATTAAGAAATGATCTTTCTTCTTTTACCCGGAGGAATACAAAATAATTACAGAAGCTAAGAATGGACTTATTTTTTCTAGACAATAACTTTAGATCCATGAGAAATACCTGATGCATCGGACTAATGATTTTTTTTCTGAGATAAAAATTACCTTTCGTGGGTAGAGACGGTCGTCAATTTTTTTATGATCGGATAAAATTAGAAGATTAGGTTTCTCTGAACGCCCTGAGGCTTCGATCGTACAGCCATTTTCTTTCGGAGAGTAGAAATCGATTCTTACGACTGTTTGTCTCTGGTGCACTGGCCATTTAGATTTTAGGGCTAGCAAGTATATAAAAAATGCTAAATTAGTGGTCGACTTAAATTATTTACCTTAAAAAGATTTTTTAATTGATTAAATTAATTGGTGGATCAAAATTTAAAAACTGTACAAATTTTGGGAATGAGAAAAGGAGAAACATGCCAAAACTGCATTTCTATAACTTTTTTAATTTAATCAATTAAAAAATCTAGATATCTTTTAAAATTGCTTGGCAAACTTTTATATTTCCCAACCTAGATTGATTGCACTGATAAATTTCACTTGACGAAATGCTTTGTATCTTAGATATTTTTAGTCAGATTCAACTTTTTTAAAAATAAAACTTGTTATATTACGGGCGGTAGGTAGGGTAAGTATAAAATTTTCCGGGTTATGTTTGAAAGTAGGAGTCGTCAACAGCGGAACGTTTAAACTAATCAGGAGTTGGCAAGTGAAAACGTTTAGAAAAATTCAAACACATATTTTTCAAAAATGAAAAATATAACTAATAAATTGCTATTGTTTAATAAGTTGATAAATTTAAATTCAAATATTACAAATTAGCTCATTCTAAGTGCTCGTGCAAATTAATAGTAGTGCATTATATATTATTCTATTTCTAATTTACATCATTATAAAATTATTTTAAATACATTTTTCAATTTATAAAAGAAAAAAATTCAGCTAATTTATATTACTTACAATTTTCAAAACAATTAATTGATCATCGAATTTTTCGAATAACTTTTGTGAACAGGAACTTTCTTCAGAAACAACGTCAGATTCGACAAAATGTTCAGATGAAAGTTTGCAATTATAAAAGAAGATATATAATAAAAATCTTTTATATTTTTGCGATATCCTGCAGTGGTTCCAAGAAAAATGTAAAAATCATAGTTTTACAAAAAAAAATATTTAGGTTTAAAAAATGAATTAGCCCGCATAAGGCTGATATCTTTCTTTCTATTAGCAGAATCTTTAAAAAAAATATTGGAAAAAGAAAAAAGGTATTGTTTTAGAGAAAATTGTTTTTTCATTTTTCCAAATTTTAAGAAAAAATTACGAGAAAGGTTTCTGAAAATCTCAGCTTTTTCATTTCTCCCTACATTCTAAACGTTTCTGCTTATTTAAGGAAGACATCCGATCGGGTTTTACGTGAGCTTTACTATTTTGGGTTGTATTTTCAAACGGGAAATATGAATTATCAACATATAATTTACATTTGAAACAATTAGCTCAAATTTCTATGAAAATAGTAGATTTTTTAATGAAAAAAGCGAATTTTGAATCAAGTAGTAAACCTTTTAACAATAATAAATGAATTCTCAACGAAAAATATAATTTAGTTGATATTATTTCATTAAAAAAAAACTTTAATGTGAATAAGTTGTTCAATTTTTGTCAAATTTTGAGAGTAACGGTATCTAAACATTATTGATAGAAGATAACATTTTTAAATTAATATTATTAATAATTTAGAGATTTAAAATTAAATTAGAAAAAAAATATCTGAGAAAATTTCAAATGCTTTAGGTTTTATTTAGAAAAATAATTTTAAGTATAGAAGATTTCGAAATGTGCTGACAAAGAATATGGAAGACTTTAATAAGAGATTTCCTTTAATTTTTCAGAATTTAAAAAAAGTAGTAAAAATCAATTTTGCAGGACATCAAGAGAATGAAAAAAATATTCTTAAGATTTATGGGAAAATTTCAAATTATTTTTTTCTCAGTGAATTCAAAGAGAAAAATAGAAAAGATTACAAAACATTCTTAATTATTATTCAAAATTTTTAAACAGAGGTTAGTTTGTTTTAAAACACAATTTTTCCATAATATATAATTTTAGAACAGACTTGAGACTGTAAGAGATAGTAAGAAGTTAAAAAAGATTAATAATAGAAACTTATATGATATTTTAGGAATCTTTTAAGGTTTCAAGACAATGAAAAAGATTCTTTAGGTTCCTAAAAAAAAATTAAAATGATTTTTTAGTTTGAAAAATTAATTTTAAGAGGATATCTAAAAACATTTTGCAAAACATTTTTACACATTTATAAACTTGTCAAACAAGAATTTCAAAGAATAATTTTTTTTTTAGATTTTTAGAATCAGGAAACTAATTGTACGAAAAATTGTAATAATATAAAAATATTAGAAGGTTAAAAATTTTTAAAAGAATTACAAAAATAATTTTCGTAAAATTTTTGGGAAGATTTTAGATGATTTTTTATTTCACACAATGAGCTTCAAGAGAAAATTAAAAAAGATTTCAAAACATCTCAAAAGATTTCTTCAAATTCAGAAGATGAGTAGAAGATTTTAAAAATAAAAAAATAAAATCGAGCAAATGCGAGAAAAATGTGGAAGAAAATTTATGCAATTTTTTTACATTAGCTAAGCATATTTTTAGGAATTCAAGAGGTTTTGAACGGATAATCAATATTTAATAACTTGGAAGCATTTCCGAAAATTGATCAAATATTTTTTATTTCTTGCAAATTTCTAAGAGTTCTGAATATATTTTAAAAAGGCTTGAATTTTTCCTGATTTTTTGCATAATCATGAAACATAAAAATAAAATTGTTTAAATCTTCTCGATTATTTTTTGACAGATCTGAAATATTCAAAAATATTTTCTAGTTTTTTCAAGAATCTTAGAAATTATATACAGGGTGGACCATTTTAATCTATCAACCTCAAAATCTCCGGAAATAAGCGGTATACAACAAAATGGTTTAGACAAAAGTTGCTTAGGACAATGGAGGCCATCTTTCTATAAAATCGTTTTTGACCTTGAGATCAATTTTTAAGGTTATTTGAAGGCTACATTGATTTTTTTGACACAGGAACCCCTATTTTTGACATTGGATTCTGTAAGAACGAGAAATTTTACGTCCAAAATAATAGTTCGAGTCAATTTTCACGAGGTCAAATAAAGGTTAAACCGAGGTCAAATTTCAAAAATCATGCGGAACATGATTTTTTTTGTTTTATTCCTTTAACATGTTTGGACAACACAAAACTGCGGTGGATTTGTGAACAACGACCTTGATCAACTTGACCTTGTGCCCAACTTGGAACGTCATTAGAAGGTAAAAGTGTTTGTTTTCTTTAACTAATACACTTGAAACCAAACCCTTAAACTCACAAGCTCCAAACCAATAAACTTCACACTTTGACCTTCGAATGAAATTTGAATTCGGTCTCAATATCAAGGTGATCAAGGTCGTTGATCCTAAATTCACCCTAGCTTTGTGTTGCCCAAACGTGTTAAAAAAAAAACAAAAAATCATGTTCTACATGATTTTTCAAATTTGACCTTGATTTAACCTTTATTTGACCTTGTGAAAATTGACTCTAACTATCATTTCTAACGTAAAATTTCTCGCATTTTCAGAATCTTATGTCAAAAATAGGGGTTCCCTTTTTAAAAAATCAATGTGATCTTCAAATAACCTTGAAAATTGATCTCAAACTCAAAACCGATATTGCAGAAAGATGGCTCCTATTGTCCTGAGCAATTTTTGTCTGGACAACTTTTTTGTATGCTGCTTATTTCCGGAAATTTTGGGGTAGATAGATTAAAATGGCCTATCCTGTATATTTATATGAGTTTATAAACACACTAATGATACTTCATTTCTCGTAAGTACACTGCAGTCCCACTGGAAAAGTTCCCGTTACAGTGGACAAGGTGGTCCAAGGGGACGAGAGAGAAGTGCTGTGAGCTTAGCGGAACAACTAAACAACGCAAGAGTGTATGAAGAAAGCGGGCAGTACCCTCGTGAATCGTGTCATCTGCTTCAGTCATGATCAGTTAGTTTCAAAACTATCGCAGGACATTCGCTTCAGTCTGCTTTAGTCACTCAGTTGTTAGGTAATGCACGTTACGAAAATGCCGAAAGAAAACAAGAGGAAGCGTTCATCTTTTGAAGAGAAAAATAAGCTTTTAGACTAAGTGAAATGAGGTGCTTCAAACCAGCTAGTTATGAAAAACTATGTTATCTCTGAGATCATGTACAAGGAGGTGACAGCTCGCGAATCTCTCAATGGTCATCAGGGCCGTGCCGAGGTTGGTGCAAGCAGGGCGGGGCACCAGGGCCCCCAACTTTGACTCTGTATTGTTTTAGCCTATGTTTTTTTAGAAAAAAGGGCCTCCGTGATTATTTTGCCCAAGGGCCCTGATGATCATAGCACGTTTAAAGTACGGAAGAAAGCAAAACAACATTTAGTTTACCTTTGTTTCAGACAAATAGATCTTGCATAAAGTAGAAAAGTTTGTTTTAAAGTTAAAGTTTTAAAGTATACTTGCATTAAATTTTATACCAAGTAAATTAAATTGAGTCAATTATCAAAAGAAATTATATAATTTTATTTTATTATATATTACCGACGAAAATTATGCACTTGTCTATTTGGTTAGATTGCAAATAAATTTTCTCTGAGTTGAAAATAAATTGTATTGGGCTAGAAATAAATGCTTCTAAAATGCAAAATCACAAAATAAAAAGTAGAAAATACAACAAAAATTTTTATAAGACGATACTCCAACATAAATGATTTATACGCCCCTATTATTTATGGACTGTCGAGTCCCGAGATAGTACCAAGGAGATAAAGGGTACCCCAAAACGGTTTCTATAGTGGGACTGAATTGTAATTTAGATATTTCTGAGACTAAAAAAATATTTAAAAGACATTAAGGTTGTCCGAAGAAAATGTTACGGTCTGTTACATAAAGGAGAGGATGGCAGTTAAAAAAGTCGAAAATAATGTTATGTAATATGTCAACGCTCCTTATCTAGTTCCTATAAACGTAGGAAATGTGTATGCCCAAAAGCCATTCCTACCGATTTTTTATTACAGCGAAACTTCGACATAACGCCCCCGGATATATCCCTTCCCAGAGTTGTCACCGCGTCGCAGATATGAGTAAAAGGAGCTGAGGGGGGTTCGCGGTGATCACGCAGGCGTGAACACACAAAACCGTTTATATCCGGAGCGGGTTTGTTTCCTACCACCGCCAGCCCCTAACCCGGCAGAGTATTCAAGTTTCACTGCAGTTCCAAAAGTTTTACACAAATAGATGACAAAATTGGCTGAGTTTTGAATTTTAGTTTTAAATCCACAAAACGGGTTAATTGCATAGGCAGTTCAAGATAATATATTCCTAGTTTTTTAATTTGACGACAATTTCTACCACGCATCTTAATTATTTATAGTCTGCTAGAAAAGATATTTTCTTATCCTCTTAAAATATTTTCCTCTAGAAGACTGAACTTGAGAAACAATATGCAATATGGCTAATCGTATTGAATTGTTCCACTCAATTTGAAGCGAGTTGATTGAAAACTCGATTTACCTGGAGCCTCTTCGATTTGAATTACAGATGAGCTTAGACCTTACGAGACAATCGATTCCGAAGAGAATGGCAATAGGCAAGAAGGATCTTGAAAAGGAATAAGGACATAAAACAATAACAGGAAAATGAAGAAAAAGCTGAAAAAAATAAAAGGGAAAAAGAAGGAAGATAAGAACCTCATTGATAAATGAACTGGCTGATTGGAGGGGAGCTACGTAGATGCTAACGTCGTCACCTTCTACGTAAACACTGTTGTTAAACACCCGGTGATAATTCTGATGATACAAGAATGGTAAGAGTGATTTAGAGATTTACACTCTTCTCGTGAACCACTCGTGAAGAGAATAATCTTTTGCTTCTAGACAAGGTGTCTACGAGCCAAGCATTTTGAGTCTCTTATCAAACCTCAGTATCTTCTCGGCTTTAATAGCCAAAACTACTTTATAATACAAACAATTAAATTGTGAAATCTGTGTCCAAAAATGGCCATTGCAAAAGTGGGGTTGTATTTCCATCTATCTTAATCAGGTATTTAAATAGAATTGTTAAGAAATGATTTAAAAAAGGCTTTTCTTTTCATAAAAATAAAAAGAAAAAATTGACATTTAGAGTGATAAATTCTTTTTAAAAGCGTTCGCCAGAGCAGAATTTGGAATTGTGGAAGCCTTTAAAAATTAACACGTTATGTTTAAGATTTCTAAAAGATGATGAATGTAAAAAGTTGAAATTGGAATATTCGAAATCGAATAAAAAGGCCTTTTTGCTTTCATCATTCCTAACATTTTATTTTTTTTAGTTTGATTTGAAAATGTATGTGTATATAAAATTAATAAATATACTTATTATTATTTTTTAATTATGTTAAGGTTATAAACCTTAAAATAATTAGGATGGTGGAATATGTACTCATAATCACGAATTGAAAAAATATGAAATTATTTAAATTCAAATGTAGAAAAATCGTATCTGAAAATAGTTACACGGAAAGAAATTTGGTAGCACTGCTGCACTGACACTAGTGACATTGCGCGACCATGCGAAAGCGCAACTGCGACGCCTCTTTCAGGTTAACTGTTGCATATTTGTGGAGAGTAACTGCTCTCCTATATTGCGGGGCAGTTGCTATCCCTCAAGAAGGACAGTAGTCGCTCCGTATTTATAATGCTTATATGCGGCGCAATATATATAACTTGAATTTTTTG
>JAAAKG020148498.1:0-10241 GCA_010014905.2 Druon quercuslanigerum | reverse complement strand
AAATTAAACAAAGCAATATATGGCTTAAAACAATCTGCTCGATGTTGGTTTCAACACTTTGACAAGGTCCTCAAAGAGAATGATTTTAAAAATTCCTCAGTAGACGATTGTTTGTATTTTTTAGATAGAGGTCATGTACATAGAAATATTTATGTAATTTTGTATGTTGGATGACATTTTGATTATTACTTTTGAAGAAAATACTATGTCAAAATTCAAACGATATTTAATGAATCAGTTCTCGATTGTAGACATGAAGGAAGCAAAGTTTTTCTTAGGAATAAATATTAAAAGAAAAAACAATATTATTCATTTAAATTAGAGCACATACCTTCAGAGTTTTTAAAAGGTTTAACATGAGTGATTGCAATGCAGTACTCCATTTACTTGTGAAAGTAAATGTTGGGAACTCGACCCGATTTGAGCAGAGCTCTTAATTTGCTAAGTAGGTTTCAAAATAAAAATAATCAAGAATTATGGCAATGTTTAAAAAGGGTTTTAAGATATGTTAAAGGGTCGCTGAAGCTAAAATTAATTTATAAAAAAAGGTGATTATAAAGATATGCTAGTTGGATATGTAGATTCCGATTAGGCAGGTAAGGAACTCAATCGTAAAAGTACAACTGGGTTTTTATTTCAATTATTTAATCAAAATACGATATCTTTGAATACTCTATGAAGGCGTAAAAGAAGCTTGCAGGTTGAAATCTCTTTTAAGAAGTATTAATTTAGATATGTAAACTCCCATAGTTATTTATGAAGATAACCATGGGTGTATCGCAATAGCTAACAATCTCACATATTATAAACGATATAAACATATCGATGTGAAATATCATTTTACAAGAGAAAATGTTGAACAAAAGCTAATAACCTTGAAATATATTCCAACAGGTCAACAACTAGCGGATGCGTTCACGAAGCCGCTACAGCTCGTGCAGTTTTTGAAAATCCGGAAACAAATAGGCCTGGAAGAATTGTAACTCGAAGCATTTATAATATATAATTATCTTATATTATTACTTTTTGTAAAATTGTTTTGATCAAATTGGGGTTTCCTTAGTATATATTTTTTTCAATGAGCGCAAAATATGTTTATATTCCGGAATGCAATCACAAGAGCAAAATTCAGACATTTAAGTTAACAGATTATTTTTGAGTGGGAGTGTTGTAATATCAGCAAAAATAAACCAGTAACATAAGATTATGTTTAGAATAAAACGATATGATTAATGTATAAGAATCTAAGAAAGAGATTGCGTGAAACCTTCCTTAGAAGGCTTATAAAAACTGCATACGAAGAATAAAATAAATGATTAAACGAAGAACCAGTGATCTGGATAAAGAGCCTTTTTTGCGTTATGAGTATGAAACTCTCTCTCTAGGCTGTTTTGGTTAGCCCTCGGGTTAGCCAGTTCTTCGATAGCTCTCAATCATTATAGTCGTCTGAATAAAAGATATAATTGCTCTGACTAAACTCTGTGTTTTATTCCATTCCCTAAGAACAAAATCTAATAGGTTATTGGCCCAGGCACAAACTAAAATTATAAAACTATATTTTTAAAAGTTTACGTAAAAAGGGTGAATATTAAAATTTTGTAAGATAGTCCTGAAATTCGCAGTGGTAAATCATTTCTCTTCACTTCCCATACCTCACGACCCTTCTTCTTATTATTTTCTAACTTCTCCTCTCCACCCATAATTTCCCTATTCCACTTCCCCATCCTACTATCCCTCCCTTCTATTCACCCTCCCCCATTATTCCCACCTATACTTTTCTTAACTTCTAATGCTACCCCCTTTCCATCCCTTCCCTATTAACCCTCTCCTCAACTTCCCTCACTTCTCCATACCTTACTTCTCCCACTATTCTTCTGCTCTCATTTCCCTACTTCTCTCACTGTCATTGTTCCCCTACTTCCTCTACCATAATTTTCTTTCACTTTCCCCTTATTATCCATAACTTCCCATATTGCCCGACTCTCGTTTTCTCTCACTTCCCATCCCGGGGAAAAAAGTACGACGGACGGACACTCGACCGAAACTGTAAGGGATTCTGCCCGGGGCTACGCAAGTCTAAAAGTGTACAAATTACTAATGCTAAAGATCAGAAATATGTGCGATGCCCATTTGATCGCCATTTAAGTGATACTCTATTCCTATAGTAGTATTGTAATATTGAATGATTATTTTTATTTATTGGCCCTTGCCAGCGGGGGTCCTTTGTACTTAATGAGGATTAAAGCAAGAAGCATAGTTTTTAATTTATTTTTTCAATTAGTTATTTAGAAATATTAAATTTTAAAACTACGTTTTTTGGCGATACCGACGATTTACTTGCCTCACTAAGTTTAAAAATTAATGCCACTACAGTGATCACAACGCAAAAAGAGCTCACAAAACAGAAATAAGATAATTTTTCACCAAAAAAAGGAAAAATAGGAAAAAATTTAAACTTTTTTTACTTTTAGAAAAGAAGAAACAACCTTTTTACCAGAAACTGGATAGTTCTACAACATTTTTTAACGAAATCTCTTGAAATTCTTTCAAATCTTTTAAGATAACTTAAAAGCTTTAAGATCCTTTGAAATTTTGTTATGTCCTTCATATCCCTTGCAATCGCTCAAATCCGTAGAAATCTCTTAATATCAAATTTAATTTACTTTTTAAAGTTCTCTAGAAATTCTATAAAATCCCATTAAACCCTTGTTAATCGTGAAACTCCATCAAAATATGTAGAAATAACTTAAAATTCCATGAATAAAAATTAAATTAAAATTATTCAATAAATTAATTATAAGTTCCAAACATTTTTGAAAACATTTGAATAATTTAAGAAATAATTAATTTTTGTTACTAAGATGATATGTTTTAAAACCCTCTTAATTTCGTAATTTTAAAATTTTTCTAAATGCCAGTTTTATCTACCACAAGACTTCTATGAACATTTGAAAATTAAGTCCTGAGAAAGAAAGCCATTTTTTATACAAAGTGATAGTTTTTTGGTTTTATTTTGATCTCAAATAAAAGCGTAGGTTTCCTCATTTAAGAAAAAGTAAGAGAAAAAGTAAGAGAAAAAGGTCCGTTAAATTTTGATTAATCTTTACATTAATTCGACATTGCAGATGGAATGAATATTTAAATAAAAATTATTTAACATCTACTAAAAAGTGCCCTTGAATTTTCCGAACTCAGTTGCAGATCCTGTAATTCCAGTTTTAATTTTGGTCCAATTGAACAATTTCATGGGGTTAATTTTTTAATATATTTAATATCTGCTAAACATTTTTATTACACTGCTTAATCTGTTAGAATTTATTTTGCTGCTTTTTGAAAATCCTATTTTTATAGAATTCAAAATCTTTTAAATGAAGATCGTTAAAATAAATCGATAAAAAAATTTTTTATTTTGTACAATATACTATGTTTATTCTTAAATTCATATAGTTGGAAATCAGTTAAAATTATGATTAGGTGCACTTGAAAATTATAAAATTAAAATGTATCAATTTGAGAATCATTTAGTTTTTATTCTTTAGTCATATATTGTTAACTTTTCAAGAGACCTTTTTAAAATTTTGAATACAAAATTGTTCATATGCAAAGACTTGCATTAACGATTAGTAATTTACAAATTGTTCAGTTTTAAAGTCTTTTACACATTCATTTGAAAATCTGTAATTCAGGGTCCGGTTGCAATAAGGGCATATAAAACTTTCACGTGCGAAAACGAAGTCCCCTGAAGGTTTTCGGAAAAGTTAAATCAGAGTTAAAATGTGCATATTACAATCTTTTTGAAATGTAAAAATCCGCTAGAATCGCAAAAAAACGTTGATTTGGAATATTATATTTCTAAATTACTAAATGCAAAATAAAAAAATTGTTATGTTTCGTATTTTATTCCTCGTTATGTACGAAGGACCCCCTGCTGGAAAGGTCGGTAGCAGTCTGACGATCCCTAAGTTGCATGAGGAGAAGTTGGGTAATAGGGGTAGAGCAAACAGGTAGACCGTGATCAAATGGGCACTGTCCAGAAATTAGAATACTTGTCATTTTAATTAAATTTCAACACATTCTAGAGATCATAGGCTAATTTACCAACAATTTCTTGTATAATTATTAATTAATGCAAAGGTCTTAACAAGCATTGAATTCTAAACAATTCTCGTTAATTAATAATCATATAAAACTTTTTAGGTGTCTGGAATTATAATAATATTATCCTAATGAATAAATTTTTTTTTTTATCAATTTGCATTTCACACAAAATAAAATACAGAGATTGATGCAAGAGGCAGTCATTTTTTGTGATAATACAAAGTCTCGTAAATTCTCCTTAAAATAATAAAATAATATTTCTTTTATCTCTAGCTGTATATAAACTACTATGTATTCAATATAAATGTAAAAAATTGAGGAAGAAGTCCTTGCATTAAATAATTTCTATGTTGAGATGAGTTCACGATTTGTCAAATTTATTTGCATTGTCGAATTTTCTGAGCATTTACGTTGATGCAAATGAATAAGCTGGAAATGCTCTTAAAGCATATAGTTATGGATTAATTTTAAAAAAATGAAACTTGTTTACTTTTAAATAAAGAAGCATATCGTGGAAAACAAATGCTGTATTTTTCACGAATACACACAAAACACAGCAAAGGAGACAAACGTTTTTGGCGCTAAAATAAATGTTTACAGTTTAGTAAATCAATGTGGTTAAAAAAAAAGTTATTTCATAAAGAGGAGAAAATAGGGAGAAGATTTAACATTTTCAACATGCAGAAAAAAAGACACAATCTATTTATAAATAAAGGTTCAATTTTTTAATAATTTTAAATGATTCCTTCCTCCAAAGAAATTTTTTTAAATTGGATATACTTAGGTCGCTTAAATCCATACGTTTAATTAAATTTTTTTTTCAAGATTTGGGACTTCGTCCTTAATATAATTAATACTTGGAATTTAAATTTGAAAATAAACTTTTCAAGTTTTAAAATGTTTTAGCTTCAACCTTTTTAAAGAGTTGATTTTTAAAGGACTATAGTTTGTAGCACTTGAATCTTGTTGCACTTTTATATTTATATTTGTGTTACACTATATTTACTTTTATTGTATATTTTATTATTTAGAAATAATTTATTTAGGTTCTTTAATATTATACAGATGCACTTCATTATTTTCATAGACGCACCTAGAACTATGCCTTGCTCTACATTATACATGTATTTTAATTATCAAAATTGATAAATAAATTTTTGAATTTACATGTTTTTAAATTTAATTATAATAGATAATTCTGCAAATTAAATCAAGATTTGTAGAATAATTTTTATTTTTATTTGTAAAAAAATTTTTCGTGAAAAAGGGGAAACACAGAAGAATAGGAGAAAGAATGTGACCTCTCCGCTGCTGATCATTTGTTCATTTCATGATCACTGTATGCACAAAACAATTTTCATTTTTAAGGGTGACTTCAAACATAAAAAACTGAACTACTAGTATACAATGTTGGAATTTCCTACAGGGTCTTCCAGACACTGGATAAGTAAGAGAGGGTTAACGATATCCTTTTCGAAAACTAGGAAATATTTCGAATAATATCGATATTGAAGACAATACTGACGCAATAGTACCCAGCAACGCTTGAGCGTGTCGGTGCCCACGATGTTGAAGTACTCCTCGCACATTTCGGTGGTGGTGTTCCTCGATTCCGAGCTCGCTGAGTACAAATACTCCATTGGGATGCTGCTCTATCCTCTTCTCGTCAATACATTCGAAGACGTTCGCTTTGCATTCTCGGCACGAGCCAAAAGCGAGTGTTCTTTAAACGAATTGGCCAATGACGTTGCTCATCTATCAAATGGATCGACAAAGAGGTCGATACGAAATACGCGTCACGATCAAATTTCCGGCCCTCTCACGAAGACCTTCCCAAGGAGATTCCTCGCTCTCCAGGTCCCAGGTTACCGGAAAAAAATTCCCAATGCCGGACGAACCGTATGTTGACAAGAAGGATTTTTCTCCTGACTTTTCTCAATCTCAATCCTCTCCGCCGAGAGGTGCTCCTCCGTAGGGAGTCGACTCACCACTAAACAAACGCGCTGCTATAACGGGGATGCTGACTCAGCCACACCTGCTGCTAAATAAACCCCACCAAGCCCCTCGAACTACCCTTTACAAACCCCGCACCACTCCTCATCATCCCGAATTCCCAAAGACTCGCTCGTACACGAGCCAAGAACAAAACGCTCTCGCCTTGATTCATCCACGGGAATCTTGAGATTTTTTGCCACTTTTGTTGCTTGCTACACTAGCACCAAAGTGAGTCTCCACCCGATTAGTCGTCGGATAAATTTAGTAGCACCGCTACCGCGCCGCTCGTCTCGAGGAAATCCGCCTAGACGTCCAGCCCTTCAGAATTTCGAGTCCAAGGAAACTACCGAGAATTTGAAATATTGACATCCCTTTCAACTCAAAGCTTTTATTAAACTTTAAGATTGAAACCAAAGAAGTCAAGAATTAGAAGTTCTGGAATAGAGATGAGATAATTTAATCCCAGTTGTTGATTGACATCTTGGATCTTGGAGGAGAAGGTTGTTGGCCTCTTAGAAGATTTATTGTTAGAAATTTCTGTCTATTTCCTCCCACGTGAAACTCCTCGAGAAATTATTTCAGTTTGATATATTGAGTATAGTGATCACTCATGTTTCAGTATATATGATAATCGAGAATCTAGAACATAGATGCTGAATGTAAAAATAATTCTTGGACAAATGGATTCAATACAAATAGAATATAAGAGAATTATTTCTAAAACGATCGTACCTTATCTAAGTTCAAAAATGGCCTTCCTAGAAATAAAAAACCTAAAAGTAACTTTATAAAACCTTTTAGTTTTCCTCGTCGTATTGCAATTCGTATTGTATTGCAACAAATTTTAGAATAGAACCCCAAGAATAAATAATCAAAAATAGTTAAGGTCATAATTATTTACTCAAATTTAGTAATTTGCACATTTGCATTTTTTTCTCCGCGTTGGGCAAAAATCGTAATTTTTATTCAGTCTTAATTGACCAAAGCTCATTCTATTCCTTGAAAGTTTCCTTTCAATTCTAATCATCGCCTTTTTATTAAATATTAGTTAGCAAATTGCTTACTTTAAAAGTTGGCTAACTAAAAATAATTGTACGTTTTATTAGTAAATAACATAATTTCCATAAAAACGGGAGGGATAGAATTGTAAAGAACCTTCCAAGAAATCGAAACAGCTTTTGTAAATTAAAATTGAATAAAAATGACGACTTTTTTCTAAAGCGGAAGAAAAAACACAAATACGGAAATAACTATATTTAAATAAACAATGATGACCTCAAATGACTCTTGATTATGTTAAAGATTAAGTGATTTTGGACTTGACTGTATTCGTAACTGCATGACTGAAAAAATAACTTCACTTGCTTAGGAATACAGATGCATAATTCGTATTGGTTTTCAAATATTCTTTACACAATAGAAATGACCTTTAAGATAAAACAATCTTAGGGTTGATTTTTAATCACATAAAAAAATTACTCGCAAACATTTTTATTCATCTTGAAGGATTTTAAATCTGTATTTAAAATATATCTCTGAACTATCAGCTTTTATTATTTTCAAATGAGTGAAGTTTCTAATTTAAAATAATTTGGAAATTCCGTTACTTTAATTTTTAAATTATGTTAATTTACAGGTTCTGAAATTGCACACGCTTTCAATTTCATATTATTTAACTCTATCTTGCCCAGAAATCTTTTACTTTTCTATCAAAATTTTCTCCTTGAAACTAATAAATCTTAATCGCAAAAGACTTGTACTAAATCCTATGTACCAGAATCTTAAGAATTTTTACGTAACTGTATCTATTGATAAATTTGATATTTTTCTATTAATTTTTTTAATTTCTATCATAAGTTTTTATCTAACTCTATCTGTCGACAAATTTTATGCTATTTTATCAACCTTTTTCTATTGAAACTCAGTCCGATCTTATCCCTCACCAGAGCAAAGTTTTATCTAATCCTATGTCACTATATCTAAAAAATGTCAACCAAATCATATGCGTTGTAAAATCTTATACTTTTTCTATCAACAGATTTTTATTAAAACTCCACCATTCCAAGACATCGTTACTTAAAACTCTATAAAATCTTACGCAATAAAAAACTTTTTACAGGAAAGTATAAGATTTTTTGACGTACAGAGTTGGATAAAATCTTCCAAGATTTTAAAATAGAGGATTTAAAACAAGTCCTGTATCGCAACAAGATTTAATAGTATTTTATTGAGAATCTTTTGATAGAAAATTATAAGATTTCTCAATGGATAGAATTTGATACAATTACCGAAATTGTGGAAGATGAGATATGATAAAAGTTCTTTATGGACACGATAATAAAGAGGTTTAATAAGAACCTCTTGGTATAAAATTATAATATTTCCCGATGTTTATAATTTTATAGAAAGTTCTGTTTGAATAAAATTTAATAGAGACATAATGAAAATATGATGACGGAAGAAAATAGGATCTTTCTCGAATGTACTCAAGAATTTTATTCAATGTCATGTTTTGTCTAAATAGAAAATCTATATTTTACAATTTTTAAACTTCTTCAGAACACGGGTTCACGTAATTAGAAATTAATGAGTTTCAAACACTATTCATTTGAAATCGTCTAAATATAATGTTTAAATGAGAAATTATTCAATTACTGATGTTCGTAATTAGAATAGCTTACATTTTTCTAATTTTTAAATTCAATTTTAAAAGTTTCAGTATCATTAAAATTTAAGCTAAGTACGGGAAAAAGTTAAATAGTTGTATTTTTCATCAAAAAGTCGCATTTTTAAGAGAGTGGAAAAAAGTCATAATATCCGAGGGGTTAAATGAACAGTTATGTTACTTTACGAAATAAAAAAAGGAAATAGAGTAAACTGCTTGACAGAAAGACCTGCTATAATTTGAATTAACTTTGAAACACTTTTCCTTGAAATTTTCCTTTTTTCGAATAATGAAAAGAGATCTAAAACCTAAAACAGCTTTTGGATGCACTATTATTTGTAGCAACAGCATCTCGTGACAACGTGACTGTAGAACGCAAACGAAAGGTTAGGAGAAGACGCATGAGTCAGCATGGCTTGGTATTTCAATCTGAAAATAATCCACTTGGTGCGCGACATCATGGCGTATGCCGGTTTATGACTGAAAACGAAAACTTGAAGATTCAAATTCATCATTCTAGGGTTCAAATATCGACCAAGATTTACCATAGTAGCAATAGAAGAAAATAGACACGTGCCAGGAAATTAAAAGACGAAAATAATTCTACAATATAACACAAAAAGCTGGTATTTGTATCACACGAAGGTCTCTCTTCATTCTTGTTATGACTGATTGTAATTTGTTCACGCCCTCAGGCACTATTGCGAGACGGAAAAGCTAGAGGCTGATGGCACGCGTAAAACGCAGATATAAATAGGTCTTCCACGCACGATCTGGGCCGTGTCTGCATGCGGATGCAATGCAGACAGTTTGGTGCCACATCTAATGAGACCCTTTTTGTTATTCTAATAGAGAATATGTATAAAAAGTGAAGACATAAAACTTTTTTCAAGTCATTATAAAATTCTGTGAGTAAAAAGGAGAGTTTACTTCGTAATACATCATTCTTCGTTCATTTTAAAAACAAGTAATTGTAGTTAAAATTGATGTTCTCATTGGACCACGAAGTACAAACTTTGAGAACATTGTTTTGAAAACTTTTATAAATTATAGTTATTAATATCTAAGGTACTCTGTGGATTTCGTAAAATTAAATTATCGAGTAGTTGGGGGAATAAGTTACTCAACATCAATGTCAAAATCTACAGAATAATCGAACGAGTTACTTGAATGACGCATATGTCCGGCAGTTTGAAGCTTGCAAATGGGTCACGATGTAATACGACGCATGCAGACTCGAAATCTAATCATTCGACCTCTTTCTTACACTTTGGCAAACCTTTTTACGCCTCCTCACAGTTTCTATTTATACGGAAATAATTATTATCTATGCCATTGCTCACTTTTATCTTGCTTTACAAAAAGAACGCACATTTTTCGTAGGAGAATTAAATCACAGTGAAAATTATTGCATTGTCGTGAGAAACTGAAATGTTAGTCAAATAATCATTTTACTGTCAAACTAACATTCTTCAGGCAATTT
>JAAAKG020148497.1:0-32045 GCA_010014905.2 Druon quercuslanigerum | reverse complement strand
ATTAAAATTTTGTCATTAGAAAAACCGAAGGATTTTGCCGGGATCGGGTGCTAATCTGAAAAATTTTACCCGATCCCAGGGAAATCGCGGTAAAATTTCAGCCATAACCACGTCTCACGACCATGAGAAAGGTTGTTACAGTCTGTGACGGAATCAATATGACGATCCGTCGAAAGTCTCATGCACCCTGAGGACACGGAGCGACCCAAGGACGGACGCCTTCTGCATTTTGTCCGCAAGTGTTTTAGCATATTGTTCACATGCAGGGATGCTTTTTAGGCTATTAACCAGTAAAAGTTTGGCAACTCAAAGAGCGCCGATGATAAGGACGATTAGTTTAACAGAATATTCCGGGTATAATCGTCGAAACTGCCTTTCAAGGTCTCTATACCTCTCTTTCTTTTCATTCTCCTTGGCTATGATGTTTTTGCCAGCCGGTGCCGAAAATTCGATAATGAAAATGGTTCGCTTCTCGAAGTCAAGTAGAACTATGTCAGGTCTTAAGTGTGTAACAGAAACAATTCTCGAGAATATAAAAATCCAATATATTCGGCACTGTCCATAAGAGTGACAGAGATGGTAATAAAGCACTCTCAGTGTCGCATTTTACCTTTGGATGTGCAGGTAGGTCGTTCCTGTATGAGTTGGACAACTAGATAATATGTGTCCTAGATGCTCGGGAACTGCATGGCACGCCCTGCAGCTATCATCGGGAATGTATTGGCTCAAAATGTGGCGACGGCATGTTAAAGTGGCAATGACACCATCTTGACATGCCAAAATGAAACTCTCCGCGACCGACTTCAATCCGCGTGATTTAAGGAAAGCAAAATTTAGCTCACACGACATTGACTGATCCTCCACGTTTCTGTGGAAGATGCTGTGAATCCTCTTATCGGGGAGCTATTTCCCGGAACTTTTTCTCCTGTGCTATCTAAATTCGTACTTTCAGGAGTCAGTACTCGAGATAGATAAGATTTGATGCATTCTTAAAATTCTTAAGATGCATGATTTTGTTTATGTGCATAACCTTTCGTGTCCCGATATCAAGGGATGTGAGCTCGTTTTTCGTCCATGGAATCCCTCCAAATTAATAGAGTACTACCGAGACAACAAGCATGTTCGTTACAGATACTTTGTTCCTTGGCGCATTTGTCTAACCCAAATTCCATTCCTATTTCCTTAGTGTATCGTTCGACAATCCCTAGAGCTATATGTAGTTGCTCTTTATTTTTAGCATAAATCTTAAGATGATCCATGTAAAATGCATGGGTGACCTTGTGCTTTCGATTTGCAGGTTTGCCGCAAAGGTACCCCTGGGAATGACGAACTGTTACAGATATAATGGCAATAATTTGAGGCAAAAAAGGAGTGGGCTCATGGATTAGTCCTGAAAGCCACCTCTTTGGAAAGTGACTTTGTTATTTGTCACACGATTTTTGCCAGATGAGATAGTAAATCTGGTTTTCCAAAGTGGCATCAACCTCTCTATGCATCTCACAATTTGCGGATGGACCTTTAAGCTTTCTAAAAGACAGATGATCAGTTTACGGGAGGTCGAATCGAAAGCTTTCCGGTAATAAATCTAGGCCACCGATTGGTCACGCTGGTAGGATACTTCATTTTTACATACACATCTGTCGATAAAGAGGTTTTCCTGACATCCTGCAATGCCTTTTTCTTAGCCGCGTTGTTCATACATTTCTTGCCACACAGGTCTGATTGCCCGAACAATCCTCTCGTTTCGGATAGCTGTAAATAACTTGTACAGTATGTTCAGGCAAGTTATTGGCCTGTAATTCTTTGGGTCAGCTAAGTTTCCCATTTTCGGCAGGGGTATATGCGCCCTTCAACCAACTACTCCGGAATTGGCTCTTCTGATTTCAAATATGAGGAGAAAATATTGGACAGATGGTGATGGATTGAAGGAAACTTCTTCCACCAGATGGTCTTGATACCATCTGGTCCTGGAACGGAATAGTTTTCATACCGCTGAATACTTTTTTGACCTGCTTGGTAGTGATGGTTAGGTAATATTCCTCAGGTGTTGTTATGAAGGCATAAATAAGCTTCTTGAAGCTATTTATGTTCTCAGAGTCTTCGTCAAGTCGACTTCTCTCCAAATCTCGAACAGCAACTTGAGGGTCTTGGAAGACTCAAGATGGGTGAGAGAGAAACTGTGGGTTTTCTCTGATACACCTTTCTCTCCGCTTGAGACTTCTCTTAGAATCATATAATATCCGTATTCTCTCAACGATATGCTGCCGTATGGTCAGCAGCTTTGAATCCTGAAGTGTGTGATAACGCATTCGGATTTTGCGAAAGGCGCGATAGCTCTGGGTGTTTCTCGCACCACAGAGCATACAGTCGTGCCATGTAATTCTCTCGTTCAGGGGTCGAGTCTTTCGCATCGTAGCATTCTAGCAAGTCGTGATTTTGTCGTTCCGTCCATCTAAAAGACCCAAGATTCGGCCGATCCATCGTATTGACTCCATCTTCATTGGCTCCCCCAGCTCTACAGTGGTCGGTATTGTTGCCCGACCCATTGTCGGGAGCCCTGCGCGTTCGGTTGTTTTGAACCGCACTTACTACAACTATGTTTGGTGTTATTATTGTTGTTCCCACGAGAAGCTAGGGAAAAAGGTTCGTCCATTTTTTCCATGCTTTCAGCACGGTTTTCACACCTCCACTTAGGGGTTAATTCCTTCGGGACCCACTTTGGACAATTGCCAGCGACGGCCTATTAATTTTTTGTAATTATATTCAGCAGAAGCCCTTGCTACAGGGATCCTCTATCCGCGACCCAAGGACGCGTTCGGTGGCTTTGTCATAGGCCCTTTAGTTTGATTCTACAGCAATCAAAACTGAACCGATATATATATATAAAACTGACATAAAAGATAAAATAGCGCTAATGTGCTATTAGAATAAAGTCAAATACATATTGGACTTATAGAGTAGTTGCTATTGATGTTCTTCAACAGATTGGTTTTTCGGCATGGGTATTCTAAGCGATCTATCCTCCTTACGGTAGAACATTTTTTCCCCAGAAATCCACAAGTATTTGGTTTTCTTTTTCCCTAAGAAGACCGAAAGCAATGGCATACATTTTTCTTTTGAGTAGTTTTATTTCCATAAAAAAGTAAATAAGATGCTTCTTGTTTTCAGTCCATCCCATATTAGAAGTAAAAAAGTCTCTATTGACCTTAAGTTTCGCAATCAGATTATCCCATAAATCTTGTTTTAACAATTTGGCCACAATGATCGAGGGGAAGGAGGGTTAGAGCACGAAAGTGCTTTTATAATTCCATATAAGTTGACAATGTCATTCTCATTAAGATCAATATCGAGAGACCTGATGATTGACTTCATGGTGGAGATGAGGTGCTCATTAGGCTTTATGGGAGGACCATGAATTTCCAGCGTAATATGCAAGCCGCTTGCTCACTAAATTTAGCGTGTGCTCCAGAGTTACCTCTTTGGCTTTCAAGTATGTAGCTTCCTTCTTCAGCAGTTGAATGACCTCCTTTTACATTTTGAATCCAGATTCCAGTGAGTCGATACGCTTGGTGTTGTTTATAATTTAATTTTTTATTTCCGACAGGGTGAAATTTAAATAGTTATTTAATTTTTTGTTGCATTTCAAATTCGCTGAATCTTGCCACAATCGCCCGTGACTGCGCAAGCGCTTCGCTTTGGCCATTAGAGACCATTTTGGGCGAGAGTTCGACGCGACCAGGGGGTACAGTGTCAGCACTTTCCGAAGCAACGCCAGAAGTGGGAGTAGGAGGTACTAGGGTGGCACTTATTTACTCTTGACAAACACTCTTTCGTGATTTTTTAAGCGTTACCCCCTATTTTGAATCCATTTTATGTATCTTGCATTTATCCGCCCCTGCATCTTCTATCAAACAGGCGCAACGAGCTGAAAGAGCGAGTCGAGATTTAAACCAACACATTCCAGGAAAGCGCCGAGCAAGGAGCCAATCAGCGCTGCGCCGGGAGAACTCGCCCAATAGGAGACGAGACCACGAGCTCGACGTCCGACAAACCGGGTTCTTTTTCGTTCGGCAGCTTAGTCCGAGAGAACAGTCGTAGCTCTTGACGTCTTTATACTCTGTCCGCGAAAAATTACTCAGTTTTTGTTACCACCTAAAATTCTGTAACTTGCGTGATTTTACTCAACGTGGAGGTAAGGTCTACCAGTTTTTCTCCGGTAAAAAAGAGGATTCTCGTGGATTCTAATGTTCGAATGTTTTGAGTTCTGTTGAGATGTGTTTCCGATATAGTCTAGCGCTTCGAACATGAGGAACCAAGGGTCTCCAAGGCTCTGGTATTTTTCTTAATTTATATTATGTTTCGCTTGTTCATATTGTAAATGGAAAAGTCGTTAGCTCTGTGCTACTGGATGGTGATCTAAGCTAACTTTGTAGCTCGGGTTATGTTCTGCTTTAAAATTTTAACGCTGTAGAAGAATTTTTGTGAATGTAACATAGTCTCACTTTCAGGACAACATGTTCACCTCGTATACCCTGAATTTAATTTTGTATACAGTGATACCGGCGTGAATTGTACCACTAACGATAACCTAAACTCTTAATTACAAACTTTGTTCTGCTTTTTGGCTAGGTATTTTCAGGGCAGTTCTGTTACTAAACTAGATTGTTGGATATGATTTAAATTAGCCCTTGGAGGATCAGCCGAACGATCGAGCAATATGACTATATATCGTGTTGCTATAGATTAATTTCACCTATATGTAAAACTTCTTTTCAATAGAAAACTATTTGAATAAATGTGTAACTAATTTGATTATCAATCCTAGACTTCCTTATTTCTGAATGAGACGCGTTTCGTTAGTAATAATGCCTTTCTATTTTAATTTAATTTTCTGATCCAAAGTAAATCACATCCTCCAACACTACTCGTTAGATGGCTGAAGCTAGCCGAGGCCCACAAATCCTGCCTGTCTCGGTGATTTAGTTATGAGAATTCGGTTGGCGCATGCGCTTTTATATGGCCTGTTGTGTTTGAAATCATTGTACTTGGGTGAATGAAATGAAATAAACGTGAGTTTACCGTTATATAATTAATGTAAAAGTTTTAGATCTATTAAAAACTGGCATATTTCTTTTCACACGTTTTTCTTTATGACTAACCGTTTTCGTGAAAAATGGGATAAAGTATTTCAAGAATAACGCTACTCGAAGAACTCTATTAGAGAATAGTCTAGGGGGCCTCCATGAAGCACGTATCACTTTTATCCTATCTGTTGCCCTCCCTGTTTCCTGAGTGCAATTGTCGAAGCACTACTTGTCATCTGGCTAACTGGCAAGAGGGTACCATAATAATGCAGTAGTGCAGTATAGAAATACTATAGTAGTTGTAGTGAGCAAATGTTCTTCTAAAATCTAAAGGACCCATCATCCAAGACCACATTTAAGCACTCCGCAACATACCTTACGCAGTTCTCTCTCGGATATCAGACGAGTCAAACTAAATTTCCATGTGACAATATCCTCTGCGCGTCTATTGCTTGAGAAAATTTATTTACTTGGTTGGATATTAATAGCATGAAATAACTGGAAATACATTGCAATAAAATAAAGTGGTTTTAAGTGTATTAATTTTGAATGTTCGTATGGTGAAGTTAACTTTACGCGAAAATGCCTGTCTAGCATTGCAAGAAGTTGTTGTTTATTGGGAAAAAGCAGGAGGTCCAACTCAGGATATCAGAAACTGCTTCCCAAAATTAGAATCTTTGCACCAAGCATGGAGAACAAAAGACTGGTAGAAAATGCGAGGATCATAAGAAAAAAGAAGCAAATTTTATATTTATGCTGGAGGATCTTTTTGAAATTGCATATGCTAACGCCTTAACAAATATTACTATAGAAGAAGATGAGCAGTTTTTAAATGATCAAAGCTTAAATGATCGACAAGGGTTTATGTGCGGCATCGCTTACAAGGCAATTATAACTAAAAGAAAAGTTGAAGAGCGAGAATAAGTAGCCTTGATGACAAAGGTGCGAATCAATCTTGAAATTGAAGAACTAAGTGAATAATGTATCAAAAATTTCAATTATTCAATACTCCTAATTTTTTATTATTACAGTTTTTGAAATTAATTTTGCATAATTGAATCTCTTCTTATTCTTTGAAAGATGAAATTGCCGAATTCATGTCGTCTGCAAGTGACACTAGTTTTGAATCAAGTACATATACGAATGTATCAGTTGCTGGAAAATTCACTGATAATATTGTGGTAGAGCCTCCTCACCCTGAAGACATAAAATTGGAATATTGTTCTCCAAATGCAAAACGGACGAGAGAGAGAGAGAGAGTCTACACTAATGACTCCTAAAATTGCTGCGGCCTTCGATAAATGTAAAATAAGTGACAGGGATGCAGTTCATCTTCTGATTGCAAATACCGTGGCACTAGGTCACCCACACGTCATCCATTGACATTTCAATTAAACAGCGGTGTGTGGACATGAAATTGCAAGCTGCTGGCATGCACTGAGATGGTAAGTTACTTCCAGCGTGAACAGGTAAGGTGACCGTTTATCAACTTTCTGTGATTCTTTCGAATGGTGATTCTGAACAGCTTCCTGGAGTGCCTATACTGCAATCAGAGACTGGAAAAGAGCAAACGTCTTCTTTTTATGAAATTCTTGTTGAATGGGGTACTTTGCTTGTAGAAATGATCGTAGGGAAATAGAGTCAAATGTCGATAATGAGAAATGCTCCATATATTGGAACTTTATATTCTCGACAATGGTTTTGTTGTACACTCAAAACCTGGCGCTCTTGGACGTGCCGATCTTTCACTGTTTAATGGCCTGAAAAGCAACCCTGCGTTTTTCAGATTAGCACCCGATCCCGGCAAAATTCTGCAGTTGTCCTTGTTACAAAATTTTAATTATATATATGAAATTATTCTTAGAACCCTTTTTGAGAAAACGATGGGGAAAACTATAGGTTCGACTCTATTGATCTTTTAAAATTTTTTAAACGCTTGGCCTGGAATCAATGTTCATAATTTTCGATCAGAGATTGAATCCGAAAAGGTCAAAGGACACTTTAATCAGGGTGACGTATCTTGAATCCTTGACTTTGTTATAAATACTTTGACGAAATAGCAGCCTATAGAGCATTATAGGGAATTTTTGGAATAAGTAATAATTTTCCTTGGTGAAATGACACCTGGTGGACTATTTTTCCGAATTCCGGGGCCGTTCATTATGCGAGGTGGATAGAAAAAGCTATTTATTGCTTGAAAATATCTCTCTTTCATCGCGAATTTGTATTAGCTCTGGAAGAAGAAAATGCGATCTGTTATATTTGTATTTTTATTGTTGGGGTGTACGTCGAAGCATGATTATATGCACCTTCTGCTACTGAAGCACCTTATCTGGATTTCATGGTTTGTCAAGATTTTATTAATATCAAGCTGTCGATCCCGCTATCTCTCGGGTTGCATTAGAGAAAAATTATGAATCATTAATGGTGGAATTAAAGATTTACTTTTAACGATGAACTCCTTAGGACAGAACCGTCGATGTAGCCTACAAATGAAAGCTTTCCTAAAGACCTGGAGTTAGTAAGTAAATTGAAAGTTGTAAATGATTCGGCTGAGAGAGGCGTCAAGCTTATGGAAGTGTGTAATAAATTATTTACGAAAAACTAACAACAGAAAGGGTATATGCTTCAGATTTTGAATGATTTTTACATTTTTTGTATATAATCAACATTTTGCAAAATAAACAAATAAAATTGATTTTTTCTTCAGTTTCATGGTTATTTAATTTTCAGGGGCCGAGAGGCACCCTTCCTTCAGATTGATTAAGTTTTAAATTATCTGAATTATTTCTACATAAAATGGAACCCAAAATTTAATCTTTGAAAGTAAGAGCCACCCTACGTAAGTGCAATAACTGTAAGATCGACATCCTGCCAAATAGTGATGCCAGGTTTCGTTAAAGCTACGCATAAATAAAAGTGCATAAGCCAGCAACAGTTAAATCACATGGAACAAAGTTTTAACGCTCTATAAAACAAGCCCCTTGCACGTTCAGCGCATGCGACTTTTAATTCAATTTAAAACTTTCCCACAAAGCTGTTTAAAAACTCAGAAACAAAGTGTCGATTACAGAACGACAAAAAGAGCGTTTTGTTTCAAGGGATGCCAAAAGTTTATCCAATTTCATGATTTTAATTTAAAAAAATTAATTTGTCTGTTGAAAATAAGTAGAATACCACTATATAAAATTTAAATATCACAAATTATCCATTAAAGAGGAACAAACAAATGAATTTATGAAGAAAAAACAAAAAAAGCTATAAAAAATTAGAAATACGTAGAGAAAGCATTTAGAGTTCTGTAGAGTTATGTGTCCGCATATATTCTAGAACGTAGTTTACAATATCGTTTAATGGAACATTAAAAACGCAACTTCCTGCGCTGCGTTTCGTCTTTGAGCTCGGATGGTCTTCTACGGCAGTAGGCAGTGGACACAAAATTTGGCAACGTGTTTACGACATCATTACGAAATGTTTACGAAAATTTTACGGCATCCTATGTCCATGCCGGTAAGGAGTCTTTACGACATCGTAAAGCCGTCGGATGATCTGACGACGTATTTACGATATCCAAAAGACACCTTAACGTCATGCACATAGGATGTGGTAAAGTTGTCATAAAGATGCCGTAACGATGCCCTAAAGATGTCGTTAATTTTTTATCTGCCTGGCGTATACTGGTGTTCTTTTCAAACTCGTACAAGATCAATCCTAGAGTTTATTTTTCGTCCATTTTCATCACTGTTTATTTGCTCGAAGTCGCACGCTAATATGCTGTTGAGGTTATATGTTTTACAACGTTCTGTGGTATCTCATTATTGTCTTGCCAACTTATACACCCTAAATAAATCTTTTGTGATATTTACAATAAGGTTGCGATTAAACAAGCATTTTATTTACAAATTACAATGTATAATCTAATAAATTTACCAATGTTACTCATAAATTCACGATAAGTTTAATTTTGCCCTATGGAACAGTGTGAAATAACTGTCCGATGTAAAATTACTATATCTGCCGATAGAAGTTATTCCATTAGCGTGGCACGTGGTAAATTTATGTGAAGGAGTGAATTTAAATGAGCCTATGAATTAAAACTTTTCTACTTAGTAAAGTTGCAGTGTCTAGCACAATTTCACAAACCCCAGGTGACACTTAAGGGCTAATTGTGATGAGTTCTACGTGCATAAAGAAAGTATATGTCGTTTTCGTTTAGAACGATATCCAAAAAAAGTAATATACGCTTTATTTATCCCGCTGGAGTGCTTGCAACTTTTGTTAACAAAAAGTACTTTATGGAAACGAAACGAACTAAGATCTATAAGGTGTCCCAGTAATCAAGGTATATTTTTATATTTTTGAATTCCTCATAAAGAATAAAGTCAAAATAAATAATAAGAACTTGTTCTAAAGTTAATAATTGTCGAGTAATTAATAATGAAAGATTAACCAATCAGAATGAGGCGGTAGATGATGGAGAGTGCATGTATCATTGAAGAGAGTGTTTGCACAAAATAGCTGAGGCTTTGTAATTTTTAATTTTCAGGAGATTGCGAATTTCAATGGTGCAGCGTCACGCTGCAATTGAGGGACGTAGAATATTAAATTTTAGAAAATATATTTTTCCTTATAATTAACACGTTGGAATATTTTAACTACCTTTAAGTAATATAAATTCTGTGGAACTTAAATTTTCTGGACCTTTTTGAATTCTCGGAAATCTTTTAAATTCTCTAAATCCGTTTGTATTCTCTTATTTCATTTAAAATGCTCTAAATTCTTTTGAATTCCGTGAATTCTTTTGAACTCTGTGAAATCTGTTGAGCTCTCTGAATTCTCTAAATTCTTCTTAATTCTCCGTATTTTTCTTAATTTACCAAATTCCCTGAATTTTCTAAAATTTTTTAACTTCATATAAATTCTCTGAATTCTTATGAATTGTCTGAAACCTTCTGAATTATCTGAATTCTTCTAAATGGTCAGTATTCTTCCTAATTCTCTGAATTATTTTGAATTGTCTTAATTATTTTAAATCTTCTGAAAAATATTGTAAAAACTCCCGAAGATTTAATGGCGTCATAGAGTGTCGTTTCTTACCTCCTAAAATAATTAAAAGTCGCGTAACTTATAAACACATGGACATTTATCTATCCGTGTGAGTCTTTACTATCTCCTTTTAATCCCGTGGTCGAGTTTGGCACGCTATTTTTCGTGATAATAAAAAGTTTCGTAATTTTTAAACACTAAGCCTTTTTTTAAAAGCACTTGATTATTTAACACCATAATTAGACACCATTAGTGGCCTGCTTTACTAAAAAAACTAACCAAAAAATCTCTAAAGTGTCTAGCCCAATCATTCCATTGGAAGCAATGCATTATTTGAAGAAAGCGACAACTTCCACTAATTTGCAGCCTTTCTGACTTTTAGCCTTATTTCAGCTCATAAGTGTCTGCCGTCAAAGTAAAAACTTCTCTATTTTTTTCCTTATTATAAAAAATACCCAATAAACTTCCAAAATATAAAGTTAAAAGCTGCGACTGGAAGTGATGCATTATTTTCTGAAAAGGAGGCATAAGTGTCGATAATTCACAGATCCTCTTTGGCCATTTTTAAATGATAAAAAATAGTTCGTCGTAAAATGAAAATCTTGTCTGTTTGTATTCCTTATCGAAAAACTGCCCGAACTTTTAAAATATAAATTTCAACTGTGCGAGAATAAGTGATGCATTATTATTTATACAAAGCGAGAAAAAGTTTCAATAAATGGAATCTTTACTGATTTTTTTCATCTTTTTAAGAAAATATGAGAGTTTGACGTGACATTAGAAACTTCTCTTCGCTTGTCTTCTCTAATTTGGAAAAGAACTCAACCCAGTTTTAAAATATTAATTCTAATCATTATAAATAATTTCCAGCTCCAGTAGTATTCGGCCAATTTTTAAAAATAGGTAAGAGACTTTCGTTAAAATAAGAGCTGGTACCTTGCCTTTGCTATTCAAGAAACCCCCAAAAAATGGTAAAACTTAAATTTCAATCATACTACTGAAAGCGAAGAATTATTTTTAGAAAGCGAGGAAGCCTTGTCTGTTTTCTTCCCTGTTTGAAAAACTACTCAAAACATTTTAAAATAATTAAATCTCATCATGCCACCAGATACAATGTATTATTTCCTGAAAATCATTCGAAGTGTAAATAATTTCATGCTTCGGTGGCATTTAGAATATTTAAAAAAAAATTTAAGTGTTTTTCGTCAAAATGGGATCTCGTCTGTTGGCTTCTCTGATGGATAAAATAAAAAAAAATGTGAACTTAAATTTTAATTTCGCGACTGGGGTCAAGCATTATTTCCTGAAAATAATGAAAAGTTTCAATAATTTCAAACTTTGCTGATATTTGGTCTCTTTTTTAAAATCATAAGAGCTTGTCAATATGGGAACTTATCTATTGTTTTCCTTGTGCAAAAAAATATACTAAAAACTTTTAAAACATCAATTCCAAGCATCCCAATTGGAAATGCCTGCATTGCCAGCTTCTAGCCTTTCAGTCTCGCCCAAACTTGAAAAAATATAGTTCTTGCTTGAGTTTTATGAAAATTAACATACATGACATTTTTGAAGATTCAGATAATATTAATTACAATTTTTTTTACAATTATAGGATTATACATATATGACATGCCTTTGTAGTTTGAACAATGTAAACTATAAGCATTTATTATACATAATACTTATTCTTTTAATTTTAATAAATTCGTTACCGAATTATAAGATATTTTATTTTTTATTATTTAAAAAAAATTCTAACTTAAACTAAAATTATACGTTTTCATTTTAATTTGTTATTTGCATTTATAATACAAAAAACTATGCTTAAGAAAATCACCATGATTTTTGTATTCATAGAACAATATCTTTCAGTTTCCAAAGTAAAAAGTAAATGCAGCTTTCTATTTCTAATAATAGCACGTAGCAACCATTCTCAAAGCGGACGTTTTCTAAACTTTAAGGACTCTCGACACCTTGATATAACTTCAAACTGTAACCTTCATAATGACTGTGTATAAATTTATACGAAAAATAAAGCTAATCTATCCTTTAAGCGATATTATAGTTCATACATCTTATGCAGGCCTCTTCTTGTTATAAATTTAAATAGGCGTCGGCTTAACTCCGGCTAATCTTCGTGTCTAGTTCTGCGCCAGTACTGCCCGCCAGAACTAGCGTAGTACTAAAAATCAGTACCATAATTATCACCCTGAGGTCCTGCCAACACTGCGCCAATACTGGCGGTAAGTATTGCGCCAACGCTGTGAGTGCCTAGTCAATGTCCCATTGGGCGGAAGTGATGAATTATGTTAAGAAAGCGAGAAGAAGTTTAAATAATTCCTAACTCTGCTGACATTTGTCATTTTTTAAATTCTTAAGAGTTTATGCCATAGTAAAACCTTGTCTTTTGTCTTCTCTGATTGAAAAAGCATCCAAATGATTTGTAAAGTATAATTTCCCATCGTGTTACTGGAAGCAATGCATTATTTTCTGCAAATCATGAGAAGTGTAAATGATTTCCAGCTTCGGTAGCATTTAGCATGTTTTTTAAAATAGGTAAGATCTTGTCGTCAAAATGAGACCTTTTCTTTTGTCCTTGCTGATGGAAAAACTAACAAAAAACCTTTTAAAATCTAACTTTCAATCATGCGACTTAAAGTAATGCATTCATTTCTGAAAATAATGGAAAGTTTTAATAATTACTAACTTTACTAACATTTGGCCTCTTTTTTAAACCTGATTTAAAGCATCAATTCCAATGATGCCATCGGAAGCAATGCATTATTTTCTGAAAACCGTACGAAGTGTAAATAATTTCCAGTTTTGATGAAATTTCGCAAATTTTTAAAAATAGGTTTGTCGACAAAAAATTGCCGTCAACATAAGAACTTACTGCTTGTCTTTACTATCGCAAAACTACTGAAGAAATTGTTTAAATCTAAATTTTAATTATGCTACTGAAGGGAATGCTGTATTTCTTGAAAATAGTGGAAAGTTTTAATTATTTACAATTTTATCGACCTTTGGTCTCTTTTTTGAAATTCATGAGTTTTGGAGGCATCCATTCAAAACATGCCATCGGAAACAATACATATATGCATTATTGCATAAAAATCATGAGAATTGTAATTAATTACGAACTTCGGTGGCAATTGGTCTATCTTTAAAAATAGGTAAAAATTTTTCTTCAAAATAACAGGTTTTCCATTGTATTACCTAATCGAAAAACTATTTTTTTAAACTGTTTATATATGAATTTCGTCCATGCAACAGAATATGACCCAATATTTTTAGAAAGAAATGAGAAATTTTTAAAATTCCCATTTTGTTCTGACGGTTGGCCTCTTTTAAAAAATGGATGAAAGTTTCTTGTCAAAATGAGAACTTGCCTGTTGCCTTCCCTGTTTCAAAAATTACCTAAAATATTCTTAAAGCATGAATTATCATCATGCCACTGGAAGCAATGTATCTTTTTATAAAAATCACAAGAACTATAAACAATTTCCAGTCTCTGCGGTATTTCGCATATTTTTAAAAGCACGTAAGTGTTTGTCTTGAAAGATATTGACTCTTCTCTTTGCTGATCAAGAATCATGCCACAAGAAGTAATAGATTATTTTTTTAGAATAATGGAAATTTTAATAATTCCAGATTTGGATAAAGTTCTGAAAACTTCAGTCCTCCGGTTTTTTTCGAAACAACGTATACTAATGTATTTTAACTCGCTGATTACGAATATGATAGGAAAAATTGGCGAGAAGTTTATTTTCGTAGTGAAATGAGTTTTTTTTTGTTTAAATGTAGAATAGTTTTTAGAAAATTTTGTAGATCTAATCAATATATACATTTTGCTATTCTGCAGACATGTCTAAACTGTCCAAAAAAATAAGAAAGAACAATATTCAATATGCGCTCTATGATAAAGAAAAATAGAAAGGAAACACTACCCCGAAAACCTAAGGGTTCAAAACAGTTTCATTAATTAAAAAACAAATGGTTAAACTTCCCCAAAAAAATAAAAATGAAAAGACGTTAAAGGGGTCATGCCTTGAGTATTTAAAAAAATCGATTTTTGTGTTGTTGTATAAATTCCATCTAAACGATGTGTAGCAAATGTAGCTAGAGTAATTTTTCGATATTCGAAGTCTTTAGAAAGTAACAGCGCATAGCATTCAGTAGCTTTTCACCACGAAGTAATGATAAGGAGACCGATCATGCTGTACAAGGCGCCTCAAGTGCTGATAGCGGTAACTGCATCTTTATTACCAAGGTCAGAGGTGTCGAATAGCACTATAACTAGTCGAGCATGCGAACTATCATGAAATTATCTCCTTTTCTCCCGCGAGAATTGTGCGAGTGAGCGCTGTGTTAAATGTGTTTTTCAAAAAAATGTATTTTTTTGTCATGGTGGAAAAGTCGCAAAAAATACCAAAATTCAGAAAGAACTTTTCAAAAGTATCTTAAATATTTAATTTCCAAACTTTTGTAATAAGCCTTGTTCCGGCTATACACATTACATCACATATTAACATTTAATTTGAATTTTTTATTTCTGATAAGCAAAACTTCTGAAATCGTCGGTACCATGCAGTAGGTTTTTTTCGAGATGGGTAGCTAAACAGCGTTATAGATTGAAATTAGGCGATGATTTCGATCTGAAAACATTTTGTTATACTCTCTAAATAGTACTAAGCTTATTGTAAATCTTCACATTTATATTTTTTTAGTGCGCTAAAAAGAATTTCAAAAAAGCGGAAAAACAGCCTTCAAGTGGGATGACCCCTTAATCTGCGTCACAAGATTTGGAAACACAGAAAAGCTAACCTGCCTTTAAAATATGAAGTGTCAAACTGCCCGAGTATATAGAAAAAGAGACCAAACTGTCCGATTATATAAAAAATACAAAGGGTCCTATCTGTCCCGAATAGCTATAAATGAAAAGACGTCAAACTGCGCCGTAAAAAAACCTGTAAATCATTCCAAGTATCCACGAACCTTCTCATTTTTGGGGCATTCATTTTTGCACTCGTCGATTTCAACTTGAACAACATGTCCAATTTTATCTTCTTTTTTCAGGTGTTGATCAAGAGCTAGTATGCAGAACTGTGAATTGTGGAATTTTATAGAAGGGTTTGGATGTAAGAGAATATTTCAGGGATTGTTAAATTGAAAAGGGGGTGATGATATTGTTGAAGATTGAGATAGATTTGTGTAAAAGTTGAGCTTAGATTGGTTTGAGATTTGTGACAGGGTGGGTGGACTGGGTTGATCGGGTTAGTAGTAGCAGGGTTGGGTAGAGACGGAGAGAGACAAGACAGGTACCAGAATATACTATAGATAGAGGCAGGGAAGGATAAATGGCGGGAACGTTTTAATTTGGATTCATGGATAGCGAAGAGAGTAACATCGAGGAAAAATCGGATTTAGAGGAGAAAGTATTTAGTACACAGAATGGGGATATATAAAAAAGGAGAGATTAGGAGCAAAAAGCGTGGGATTGATTTAGGCTTTTATCAAAAGGAAGGGAGGGGAGAGGGGAAGCAGAAGGACGATTTAGGTTCGAGCTTGAAATACTCAAAAATGTTTAGATCGCCGCCGGAAAAGCCAAGTTTTGTAGAGAAGGGTGA
The DNA here is from genome assembly GCA_010014905.2 of Druon quercuslanigerum. Classification (NCBI taxonomy): domain Eukaryota; kingdom Metazoa; phylum Arthropoda; class Insecta; order Hymenoptera; family Cynipidae; genus Druon; species Druon quercuslanigerum. The sequence continues at coordinate 16,288 of JAAAKG020148497.1, read as the reverse complement.
GAATAGTAAGTGGACGGAAGGAAACGTAGATGAAACCGATAATTAGATGCAAGGTACGATAAGGAAGATCGAAAGCTCGAACCCGGATCTTGGGGTGGGGTGAGAGTGGGAATACGGAGAAGGAAAGAATTAAAAAAATAGAAGAAACAATAGAAAAGAAAGAGAGAGAAGCAAGAAAAAGAAACATAATAATAAAGGGTATTAGAGTAGAGTGAAAGGACATGCAGGAAGGAGTAAAAGAAATAATAAAAAAGATTGGTGTTAAGGTAGAGATAGAAGAAGTGCATAGTGTAGGAAGGGTAGAGCGAATAGGGTAGCGAATGGTATTGGTGAAATAAAAGAAGTGGGAACATAAGAGGGAAGTGATGACAAAGAAGAGAATGTTATATAGAAGCGTGGAGAGAATAGAGGATCATTTCACATGGGTAGAAAGAAAGATACAGTATAAGTTAAGGAAAATAGCGGAAGAGCAAAGAAAAGAGGGTAAAGGAATATGGGTTAAATATGAGAGAATACAGATAGACGGAGTGTGGTGTGACTGGGATGAAGAAAGGGAAGACTTAGTAACAAATGAGGTGCCGTGCAACTAAGAGAGGAAGGAACGGGAAATAGAAAAATAATAAATAGTAAAAAGCAAAACAGACGAGAAATAAATCCAGGGAAGAATGGAGGATATGTTACTGGAATATAGCAGGATTTGAGAGAAAGGATACGGAGTTTATGAGAAATTTGATACAATAGGACGTAGTAATAATGATAAAGAGGTCGCTAGATGAAAAGGGTTGGGTAAGAGCAAGGAGAAGATTACCAAAAGGTGACAAATGGCAAGTTCAAAATGCAAAGAAGAAGAAAGAAAAGGGCAGACCAATGAGAGGACTGATGATGGGAGTAAGAAATAAATGTATAACAGGGAAAGATAAGAAAGAAAGGAAAGAAGAAAAAGAAAGGAAAGAAGAAAAAGAAAGATTAACAGTGAAAGAGGTAAAAATGGGAGTTGAGAAGTGGAAGATAGTGGGAGTTTATGTGAACGGAGATATGCAGAAGAAAGCAGAGGAGTTGAAAGAAATGATGAATGTGAAGAAAAGAGAGGAAGAAAATCAAAAGATAAGGTACTTAAGGGGGAGGGAAAGAAGTTGTTAAAGATACTGAAGGAGTCAGGATGGTTTATCTTAAATGGGACTATAGAGAAGAGGTATGATAGAGGAAAGACGAACGGTAATTGATTATATGATAGTGGATGATTGTCAAGAAACTAGAAGTAGATGATTACCTAATATTGACATTAGAGGGAGAAAAAAGTAATAGCAATATGCATAGAAAGGAGGCAAAGGTAATGAGTGTAGGAAAAGGGGATTGGTCATTGCAAGGAAGAGAACAGTTTAGAAAAAAGGTAAGAAATATAAAATCATCATAGAACTTATATAAGAGAAAGGATAAAAAAGCAGCATTGGTATTGAACCAGATATGTGGCATAGAAAAAAGATTTTAAAAAATTGGAGAAGAAGATTGTGGTCATTTGATACGCTGGTATGGCCGATATTAACTTATTGGCCGGTATTACAGAAGGAAAGGAAGGGGAGCTGGCGAGAAAGTGTTTGATGGAGGTAGAAGAGAGGAGAGGACAGGGAAAGACAATTAATAGAAGATGATTGAGGAATCAAAATACAATAAATGGTATAAGATTAAAAGAAGGAAGGTTTACTAAAGTATTTAGAAAAGAGATGGGAAGAGAGAAGGTTGACCAGCAGAGCAAGACTTAGATTGGAAAACAAGGTAAGGGAGGGGAAGTATCAGGAAAAGGAAGAGAGAACAAAGTGTAGAATATGTGGACGTATGGGAAGGATGTAGAATAGGAATAAAAGATAAAGGAAGCTGCCAATATAATGTGGGTAAGATTCTAGGGGGGGGGGGGGGGGGGATTAGTAGAACAGTTGATGAAGGGGTTGAAGAGGGCCGGGGGGGGGAATGAAAGAATAAATGTAAAAATTGGAAAATTGGAGGACAAAAGAAAGTGAAATAATAGGGAAATGGAAGTCGCCTACATTAGTAGCATAAAGATTGTAAGTAATGGATATGTAATAGCATAAGTAGACTTTGCATTCTCATTTTCTCTCTCTCTCTCGCTTGCACTAGCACTCTCGCATAGGATCGCTTGCTCGCTCAATCGTTGGCTAAAAAGTCCTAAATTGCACTATCTCAGGAAATACAGATAAAGAACTAGATATAAGACTTTATGTACATGGTTGTAAATACTTGTAAATACTAAGGTTGAGAACTTTTGGTTCGTGTAATATGTAAGCGGAAATATTGTAAGGAATGGAAGTCATGTAAGCCCTTAGGGGACACATTGTGAATAAAGAAGAACGTATAGTTTGCTCTAAATTTAAATTAATATCAAAGCTATACGTGATCAACATACATGCTGCTACTGAAATGCTACATCTCTCAAACTAAGTGCTTTCAGCAATAGTATGCATATGCCGGTCCTTGCCTTTTTCGCAAAAACGAATTGACCGCAAGTCATCTACGATTCGTGCAGTACCTTGTTTTCTTGTGTTTCCAACACAACCGTTTCACCAGAATAAGTTCTACATCCCTCAGCCGATCTTCATCCTGATATTGTAGAACATCCCGATCTTGTAGATTTAGACTCAGAGTGAAAAAATATACTTTTGATCCATCAGGATGATAATGAAAAGCAACAGGAATAAGAACAAACTCGAATGTTGAGAAAACGAAAATGCTCGAAAATAATGAAGACGCGTCCGAATGAGCGCAAGGTGTAGAAACACCCACCCCCTATCCTAGCCTGCATTGTTATCGCTCTTAAACGTTGTCTACCTTTTTTCAAAAATTATAGAATTAATAAGTGAAAAATGTGCATTTCGATCAGATAATCAACTTTCGTCTGAAATATTTTTTTAAATTCACATTATTTATGGTAATAAATTAAAAATCCATGATTTTATACATTTATTGCTTTTGTTACAGGAATATGATAGATCGAATAGGTTCTCCTTTTCAGCGTATCAGCAAGAAGGAGGGCGACATGAGGGTAGACCTGGGACTGGTCACAGAAATAGTGATATCATGAGAATTCAAAAAAGTACAACAAAATTAAGAGCTTAGAATTCACAATAATTTAGAGAATTTAGAAGTATTTAGAAAATTATGACAAAAGAGATTTGAGAAGAATCCACAGAATGCAAAAGAATTCTTAGACTTTAAAATGATTCACATAATTCCAAAGGATTCAGAGAAATGCTAAAATAATTACGAAAATACAAAAGAATTCAGAGAAATCAAAATGTTTCCGAAAATTCACAGTAGTTCATTCTCATCCTAATGAGAAGGAGTTAGTTTTATGTAAAATTTTACTTCCTCTATTTTCATCGAGTCCACGTTTTGAATCACCCTGAGTCAGAAAAGGCGATTCTTACGAAGATGTATTAATGTGTATCTTTTTATTTGAGTACCCGCGGTAACAGAACTGCGAACAAGAATCGTTTGACATTCGAATGGCAGTCGTATTTAAGTGCACTGAACACAGAAAAACTGGAAGTAAGAAACGTTGCTGGTAATCATTAATTTTGGGCAAAGTCAGCTAGGGTAAGGGAAATGTCCTTCATGGTAATTTATACGTGGGTAAAGTATACTTGACTTCATCCTGGAGGGGATAATGACGGGGAAGTATCCTTTACTGACTTTTCATTCGTCAAAATAAATTTTACAGCAAACACAGGGCTTAAAAGTCGCCATGGTCTTTAAAATTAGTAGGTACATTGAAAAACATAACATAAAGTTTCGCTTTGGGAATTTTTGAAGATGATTGTCACATCGAACAATTTTCGTTAAAACTTTAAAATAAATTATTTTTTGTTTAATTACAGGAACATTTGCATGTCAATGTTTAGTTAGTAATCTTGAGATAATGGCCAGATACATATTTCTTGAAACTGTGGGATTGGTGCTTACGTTATTCAGGATGTGCTTGAACAAGATTACTTTACCGACCGAGCGCAGTAGCACACTCGGCACGTCGATCAACTGGTGATAAGGTACAGTCTGACCTCGATTCTATTATCTCGTCAGGCAGGGAATTTCTTCGTTTTGTGATTTAAATGAGACATAACCTATAAAAATCATTTGGAATTAAGACACACAAGTTCATGGAAAATACGAGAGGTTACTTTCAGGAAAATAACCATCTGAATAAATAAAACATGTTGAATATTTTCATAGAGACGTTATATTTTTCTCCATTATTATTAATGAAGAAAAAAATGTAAAAATGGTAAATCGCGGCATGTTATTAAAAAAATTACACAAAATATTCACAATGAAAAAACAATAAAATTCTAATCGATTTAAAATTACGCACGAAAATCATCCAATCTAATTTTGCTTTGAAATCAAACTGATAAATGCTTCCGAAAAACAAAATGCAAAATATCTGTTAAACAAATGAGCGACTACCAACAGCATTTTTCAATTTTTCTTAGCAAAGTAATAAGTTGAGCTTCGCTCAGAAAATAAAAGAAGCTCGTTGCAGAAAAATAGACTTCGACAAACTTCATGATTAAGAAATTGAACAAACCATAAGTAAAAGAAAAAAGTCAACTAATTTAAACATTTTTATAATTATCAATGCAAAATAAATATCTAAATTTCTCCACACATCGGACGAGACAAAGTTACTAGGAAATTTATCCAGATGGTCAGAGCTTGACGCAGTTTTTTTGAGTCGTTAATTAATGAAAGTTCATGAGAACTTAATTTTTTCATCTTGCAAGGATTGCTATCAATAAATAATGGGGGATGAATTGGAAATTAAAATTCTTTCAAAAAAACATGAATTAGTAATTTTCTATACATACATATACGAATCGGACATGATTAATTTCTAATAGTTTCATGAGGTGCACTAATGAGGCACTAATTCATGTCTAACTTATAGACGCATGTATCGAAAATGACCATTTAAACTTTCTTGAAAAAAGATTTCAGTACCCAACTTACCCCACACTAAATGTTGTTAACGAGGACCACTCGCACATAAACCAATTAGGTTTTAATCATCTTGCACTCATTAAGGAGTTAACGGAAAATCTTCGCCATACTCAAACTTACTGAAATGTCTCCTAAGACATAATTGTTAAATAACTTTTTTTTATTATTTTTGAGACGTGCACGCGGAAAGTAGACATTAATTAGTGCCTAGCACCAATGGGCTAATCATAAGAATTGAGAAAGTTGAGAAAAATTCAAAGAATTTAGAAGAATTCAGGGAATCCAGAGAATAAAAGACTTGAAGAAATTCAAAGTGATTCATGGTGTGTTCTAAAGATTTAAAGAGAATTTAAAAAGCTTTAAAGGAACTCAAAGGTGGAAATTTGAAATCTAAGAATTCGTTTAAATTCTAATAATTCATTAGAAATTTAAGAATTCGTTTGAATTTCAAGAATTTTTTTGCATTCTGGGAAATCTTTTGAATTCTACAATTTTAAAAATACTTTAGGGAAGATAAAATAATTTAACCTGTATTCTAAATGAAAACATTTCATTCACAACCTCCTGCAAATTTGAAATTGCACGGCCTCAGCATTTTTGCGCACACACTCATGGGAGCGGCACATGCACGCTCGAACTACTACAAAATGTATAATATATATATATATATATATATATATATATATATATATATTCAGTATTTCATTAATTTATTCTCCACAAAAGCAAGACCGATTGCTTGAGCCTTTCACCAGACACCTCCACGCGGTGACGGTGGGCATCAGAACAGTCTATCTGAGTCCTGGGTTAACGGCTTTCATGCCGTCAAGGCAGGAACAAGTGATAAGTGTCTTACGATGCAGGGATTCGAAGCTCCAGTATCGGCGTCTGGTCAGGGTGAGAATGCGGGCCCGCAGGCGTCATCATCGAGCGACCGCATATTTACATTGGTGGGTCACTTGGCCTCTGTAGAAAATAATGCTACTAGAAATCATTCACAGGAATGTAATAAAAGGACTGATTCATTTTGTTTTGTTTTTGGAGAATATGTATTAGTAAACAACCAGAGGTCTTTACCTGAAAATTTTAAGTTGATTTACAGTGAATGCTTTGGTATTCAAGTAGCCAATCAAAATATAAACTGGATATCACAGAAAGTTTGTGTTAAATGCAATACAATACTAATACGCTAGGAAAGAGATAAAATAGAAAAGAAACTTGAAATTTACAAAACCACTGATATGGTCTTCTCCAAAATGTCAAAATGACTGCTATTTTTTATGATCAGTACCACAGGTTTTAACACGGAAGTCCAGGATGAAACTATCACCACTGAACCCATGGATCTGCACCACTGAGGCGAAGTAGAAGAAATGCAAGGTGATGAGTGCTGTGAAGAAGAAAGTTCCGAGGATGAAGAAGAATCTGATGAAAAATACTTGGACAAAGAATACTTGTCAGCTGGTGAAATAAAACTCCTGACCCCTTTAACCAAGAAGAGTTAAGTGATATTATTCGAAATTTAGGATAACCTAAAGATGGAGCTGTCAGCTGTTCTTAAAAAGAAAAACCTTTTGGCAACATGAACAACAGCTTCTTTTTATCGAGATAGAGAGCAAGAATTTAGGGAATTTTTTACAAACCATGAAGAGATTTCGTTGCTACATTGTACAGATGTTAAAGGTTTAGTCGATGCAATAAAACCGAATACGTATAAATACGAGGAATGCAGACTTTTCATTGATTCCTCAAAACGAAGTCTGAAAGCTGTTCTACTTCATAATGGGAAAAACTTGTGCATCTATTCTCAAAGCTCACTCGACTAAGCTGAAAGAAGCTTATGAAAATTTAGAGATAGTATTGGAAAAAATAAAGTACTCGAAACATCTATGGATTTGTGGTGATCATGAAATTATAAGCATGATCTTAGGACAATAATCAGTTTTTACAAAAATTCCGAACTTCTTATTTTTATGGGATAGTAGGGGCAGGGTAAAACACTACGTTAAAAAAGTAGGGCCAATTAGAACTGATCTCGAACCATGATCGGCGAACATTATACGTACGCCATTGATTGACACATTAAACTATCTGCTACCACTCAAATTCGTACTCAATTTTAAGTCTCAAATTGCTTCAAAAAAGGAATGACACAGAGAAACCTGCATTACAAACCTGTGAAACAGTTAGCGAAAACTTTTTAGGAAATACAAAGAGTGAGAACTATGAGGAACTAGACAAAAAAAAATTTGGGAGAATTTCAAAAACTTGGGTTGCCTGATGAGTTATAAAAGGCATTTCTTACATTCTCATATCGACTACTTTTCTTTTAATCTAGGAGGCGTCAGTAAAGAACAAAAAGAACGATCTCATCAAGATATAGGTGCAATGGAGAATCAATGCCAAGGAAGGTGGAATGCCAACATGATGGCAGATTATTGCTGGACACTGAAGAGAGACATTATAAAAAATAACAAGAAGTGAAAAAGAAACCCTTTGCATATTTTATTTTAAAAAAAAAAGAGTCACAGTTACTAAACTAGCAAAAGGAAATGAAAATAAGAAAAAAATATAAGCGAAAGCAACTTTCTTTCGTATACAAGGAAGATACTACATGGCCATTTAAATTCTGCAAGTTATAATTAACAAAAAATTCTTTGGGTTCAGATCAGAATAACTTTTTTTACTATTCCTTATACTCATTAAAAGTGTTTTTAGGGATTTTTGTCAATTTTCCGCCATATTACACTATTTTCAGAAAAATGTAAGGGCATACGGACTAACGTACTGCAAATTTGGATTTTTTCTCGCAATTTTTATACTTGTCGCCAGATACAAATTCGCAAACAAACATTAATCAAAAGAATTCCAAAGAACTAAAAAGTATTCAATAAGTTTTTGCGAACTGGGAAATGAGCGGGAGTTTTTTCCTTAATTAAAAAGGACTACCTGCAATATCTTAGTTCTTTAAAAATTATTATATTCATTAGTTTTTCCTGGGAAAATAGTTATACTTGTTCATATTTGTAAAAATTTTCCCACCAAGGATTAAAAAAAGTTTTCATTTGATTCATTTCAATTAATTTTTGTGAAGTTCTTAATAAGAATGATAAACTATCCAAGCAGGGTTTTAAGGATTTAAGAATGATGATTGTTTTTTTTAATAAATAGTATTGAAATCATTTTTTAATACCAGCAACAGTCTTAAAGCTGATAAAAAAACGCATGTGTTTCCTGGTTTTCCAGGATAACATTTTACACATCAGCTAGTTTTTAGGTAAGGTCACGAATAGGATCGCAGGGTCTTTCATTATCTGAAACTCGTAACTTACGCTGTACCATACAGCTAATAAAAAACCCGAAGTGTCAAGAAAATTGTTAAAAGTTAAAAAAATGAATTTTCAACTAAATCGATGAATTAAAATTTCAACAAAAGAATTCAACCCTAAAGATCAAGGTGAGTCTCAAAAATATGAATTTTTAATAAAGTAGTTTAACTTTTAACCAAGTCGTTGAATGTTCAATTTAAAAAAGATAAATTTCGAACCAAATAGTGATATTTTTAAGCAAAGAAATAAATTATGCAGCAAAATATTAATCATCTACGAAAATAAGACGAGCTCTCAACAAACTATATTAATTTTTAACAAAATTGTTCAAATTTTAAACCGTAAGGAAGAATTATCTATAAAGAGGTTGAACTTCCAACTCAAAAATATGATCTATTAAGAAAGAAGTTAATTGTTAGATTTATTTTGAGTATTTAGACCCAACCAATTGCATATCTAATAAAAAATGATAAATTTTCAACGGAGAAAATTTATTTTCGACAGAAATACACACATTTTTAGCAAAATACCTAAATTTGCAACTAGAAAGTATCAAATTTTAATTTAAAAAAACAATTTTGTGAATTTTAAATTAGGAAATGTAAGGCATAATATTTTTTTTTAAATTTTATCAAACATGCGATTAAAATACGGGTAATAAAATCTTATATAAAAAATAAACAAAAATAAAGAATAATTCTAGTACACAATTCTATCGTTTAATTATAATTTCTTATAATTTATTTATTTCTATAAAACTTAACACTACATTTAAAAACTCAAATCGTTCATTCTACACACGAGAATGATACAGAATCATCTTTATTAAAAAAATTGATTATTTTCAAATTTTACTCAATCTGGTTATCAATCCTACGCTGCAAACTTCAATAAAAAATAATACTTTAAATTTTGTACATTTAAATAAATTCTACAAACTACAAAAAGTTGCAAACGAAAAATTTAAATGAATAAATCATTAAAAGATTTGAATTGTTATGTGCACAAATTTACATTCTGTCAGCGCGACTATTCTTTATTTGAACGAATGTACAGGGAGTCGCAGAGGACGCTACAGAACTGCAAACTGGGTCTGAGCGCGGTAACATATGGCTCTTGCTAAAACTAAACTAGAGTGGGAAGTTATTGTGCTATCACACCCGCCTTGGTAGACTGCATTTGATCCCTAAAATCATTGGCAAAATCTGACTTATTTATATTCATATATATATATTTCTTTAAGTGTTAAGTCTATTTGATCGGAGTAGATTTGACAATCGTCGCCTACAGGTTGCTTACTTACTTCGGTATGGTTGCTGTCGGTACCTATTATCTCGAGATATTTCTTTACTGTTCACAATAATGTATGGATTAGTAGTGAGTAGGTAAGTTTCGTTATGTGATGGGAACGTTGACTGACTACAAAAGATCGGTATTAGCTATCAAACAAATTAGTTATTCCCTTTCGCAACTTCTATATTCGGCTATTCTTTTACACTTCCCTAATTTTCGATTGTCCGTGGAAGCGTAAAAACTTTAGGTTAGAGAAAGGAATTCATGATCAGCTATGAAGGAGAAAAGGGATATTTAGAAATTTGTGTATAGTAATTCCCCTGGATTCCAGAACCGAAATCTTTATAGCATGAATTAAGTGTTAAAAGCATCTAATAATAGGGCATCGGCTGGTTAGTATGTATCCTTATTTGTTTGTTATCATAGACTATCAAATACTTATTATTATCTAAATATTCCAAGATGATCGCAGAACCTTTCCAATTGGGCGACAGTTTATGGGTTGAGGCAGCACTATAATGGAGTCGTAGTAGCACTTATGCCGTTCCGTTTGCAACTGCAGTCTTTTCTGTTCTTTCCTTAGGTATCTTTCATGCCTTTGTTTCCACAGGTCGAGCAAGTCTTGATATTTCATATTGGGAGTACTCGCTAGAGTAGAGGGTAGGTTTGCATTACCTTTTCCTAACGTTGCCTGATATGAGCCGATTCCTAAACTATCGTGTTTGGTAGTATTATAAGCTAGCGTGATGATTTTGAGTTATACGTCTTATTCGGCTTGAGTGTCCTCGATACAAGTCCTTAAAAGGTCTTTTAGTACCGAGTGCGCTCTTTTTAAACTTCCATTGCTTCGAGGGTAATAAGCTATGGTTCAATGTGCTTTATTCTAAAAAGTTTCTCAAAGTTTTGTATCAATTATGACACGAAGTTTGTACCTTGATCCGTAACTAATTTTTTGGGTGCTTCAAATATATAAATAAAATGATTAAACAAGTTTTCTATTATTGTTTCTGAAGTTGTTATTTTACGGGGAATGAACATTAAGTACTTCGTCAGTCGATTCTGAACGCTAAGCATGAACTTATTTCTTTTGATAGTTTCAGGAAATGGGCCAAATATGTCCATTTCAATCTTGTCATTCGGGTCTATAACGCTGTTTGGTATAATCACTTCGGCCTGCATTTTTATTCATGTACTTTTTTGCAGTTGGCAGACTGGACATCTTTCGATGAAGTTAAATGCTGACAGTCTATTGAACCGTGAGGTTCTCTGAGGATTTCCTGATTTTCGTTCTGAGTTAATTCACTAGTGGTTGGAAGCAATAGTGGATATTCAGGTAATCAGTGTAGTTTTGATTAAGAAATCGTAGAAGTTATTCAATTTTAATCTTTTCTAAAGGTCGAATCGTTGGACCTGAAAATTATAGACGAGCGATGGTTAACTTCCGGTTTTGAAAATCTTTAATGATTTCGTCTAGTTAGGTGAGCCAAAGTTTTTCGTTATACGGTGGCAACTCTTCAAAGCTGGTGTTATTTGTTCTTTTTTCTGTATGCTTCTTCAGAGTTTACCATTTGCGTTAGGCTTTCAAATTGACAGATTTTGTTTTCTATCATCCAGCCACTGTTGGAACTTGTCATATAGTTCAAGGAATTCATTTTGTGAGTTTGAGTAGTTTTTCTCGGCACCATAAAGTGTTCTGCATATAAAACAACAAAAGGAACTTCCTGGCTTAGTACTGCTCTTAGTCCTACGTTAGAAGCATCGGTCGTTAACAAAAATTCCTTCTGATAATCGGAATATCTGAGCACGAAACCCAAACATAGGCTTTCTTTTAACCTGTCGAAAGTTTGTTGATGCCTATTGGTCCACTTAAAAGAATGAACCTTTTTAGTGAGTTCTGTAAGTTGTTTCGCAATTTGTAAGAATTTTTTAATACATTTTCTGTAATAACCTGCGAGTCCTAGGAAGGACTGAACGTACCGAAGGGTTGAACATACTCACATTCATTAAGTTGAAGTTTCAAGTCTGTTTCTCAAAAGCGATCCAGTAGCGCCCTTAAATTCTCTTTATGCGCTTGTATAGTTGATTCGAAAACTACTATATCTTCCAAATAAACAGGATATCGTTTCCCTACGAGTCCGATCAGAGCATGGTCCATCATTCGCTCAAATATTGCTGGTGCTTTCTACAGGCTGAAAGGCATTCGGTTGGATTCAAAGTGGTCCTCGTTGGTAGAGAAAGCCATATTTTTGATGGCGGTAGGATTCATTGCTATTTGATGGAAGTCTGAGCTCAGGAAGAATGCTGAAAAGAACTTCGCTTTGCCTAAGAGGTCAAGAATGTCATCTATCATAGGAAGCGGGTAGGCATCTTGATCAGAGTGCTTGTTTATTTTTCGGTAATATACCACCATTCTTAGTTTGTCGTCCTTATTAGGCACCACCCATATGGGCGAGTTAAAAGGGGAGTTGGAGTGTCGTACTATTCCCTGTTTTAATAGGAAGGCTGCATGCTCTTTCACGAACTGTCTATGGCATTCAGGGGGTCTATAAGATTTAATATTTACAGATTTCCCTTTTTTAAGAACGATTTCGTGTTTTGTAAGGTTCGTGCACGGTACAGGGTGGTAATCCAGTCTGTACAGATATGTATATTGGGAGAGTACTCTCCAAATTTGGTCATCAATGGCCGGTTCTATGTAATCTAGACGAGTTTTGGATAGGAGGTTTGCTGTTCTTGGATACTTATCAGACTTACTTCCCAGACTCGCTTTCTCGGAGATTTTATTTATACTAAAAATTTCATCGTACATAGGGGATTGAACTAGTTGCGGTTTTATAGAATAGTTAAAGTAGAGCACATTTATCATTCCCATTCGGACCTTATACATTCCCTTGGGGATATTTCTGGTTTCCTTTATCTATATAGATATGGATAAAGGACACCTTCTGGTATCCTGTCTGGACACAATTAATCTTAATGGAATTTGCATCGGCTTAGGTTCTGTCGTCATGAAGTGGTAATTTATATTTTTCCATTATTAAAAATTTACCTGTGATCGCGTATCTATTATTCTTTCTAGCAAAGGGTAAGCCTCTAATGCCGTCTTTGCGTAACGGGAAATCATTTAGAACGATATCAAAGAGTTGATTTTTATTTAGGTAATTATAGTAGGTGGCTGTTTAATGCTGATGCCGATCGTTTCCTATTATAAAATTCTTTTTAAGCGGAAAAGTCTTGCTGTCTTCCTTCAGCATATGTTCTTTCATAAGGTTAGTTGCTGTCACAGATTCAACTAATAATCGGTATTCTGAACCGCCTGCCCTTCTTCCACGTATTGACTATAGTCTTCGGGATATGGCAGATACTCGGCTGTATTCTCGTATTCAAATTGCCCGTCACCTACTTTTTGAGCAATTTTAACTTGTTCCAAAAAGATTTGCTCCTCTTCCCGGACATTGCGAACTGCCTGTAGTGGTCGAATCAAGAAGGCACCTTGTGGAAAATTTCGCGGCATGTTCATTGGATATTCGCTCATGAAATTCCTGGCCTTTCCGCACTTATGGCAGTTAACAGAGACTGTTTGAGTAGGTTCACTTGGATAAAACTAGGGTGATTTAAATTGTGTAGAATTAGCTGAATTTGGTACAAATTTCTGGGATGGTTGATTAGACTGTGCCCTCACGGGGTTCGGAAGGTGGTGGGTGTGATGCGCGCGGGTTGCGCTTCCTTCAATTCAGTCCTTAGTGCACTCCTTTTTTTAGATGCTGATTGCTATCTTCCGTTCCATTGGACTAGTGTACTCGCTCTGTACAGCACCTACTTGCGATAAATTTTAACGTAGCCTGTCGTATAAATCATCTTAGGAGTTGATGCATGTGTATCTAATAGCGCACACATGAAGGTCTAATAAAATCTTCTACGCCCGTGTCATCGTGTCCGCTAAGGCTTTTGATTGTGCGAGTTATGTCCCTAGCCGGAATAGTATCGGCTGCAGCTGTAACTAGCGGGCGTACGACAGCTGGGCTCTAAAAAAGTGGGCCTGCGTGTCGCTATGGGTGGTGTTATGGCTAATTCATGTTTCCTACTATTAATTTGTTTTTAACGAGCTTTCCGTTGAAAGGCCGGGAGTTCTTCTTCAGAATTCCGCAGAATTCTTCCTTGTTGATTATTCGGATTTCCGAGGAAAAATCCGAATAAATTTTGTTTGTGAATTCCGTACAATTCCGAATTCTAACTTTCATCACAGTACAGTGATACGCGAAGTACGTGATAGAACTGAAAATTCGCTCTGAGTGCGGTAACATATGGCTCTTGCTACAGCTAAACTCGAGTGGGGGGTTATGGTGCTGTCACACAATCCTATATTTGGAGATAAAAAAGGCGTTACCCCAGCTCTGCGGCGTCAAGGAAAGTTTGAGGGATCTGTTTACATTATGGATTTAAACATTCCTAACGATTAAGTTACAGCGATCGTGCCGAATTTGAGTGGAGCTCATTTATGTTTTCTAAAACATTTATTTATTCTTAAAAAAATTTTAATTATTTAACCAATTTTTATAAATTGCTCTTCTTTAAGAAACACGTTCAGTTCATTATGCTGCTTTGTAAATTTACAAGAACTATTAATTATTCAAACAATTTCTATGGGAAAATGAAGAGTTCGGTCTTTTTTCTACGAATAAGGTAGGGTGGTGCTAGATGAGCCACTCAACTTTCTCGTAGGCTATAATTTCTTTTTTAACTGTTTTGTCAATTAACATCAGAAAGAACATTATCAAATTTCTTTTTAGAAAATTTGTCGCTCAATGTTGAATACATTTTTGAGAAACAAAAGTATAAGTTTCAGGACCTGTATTATGAATGAGCAACCTCTTCCTGTGCATTAACCTACCCCATAGTGTAGCAGTCAGTGGGCTGGGATGCAATGTTTCATATTATCGGATTGTACAGAGTGTTAATTGTGATTTAAGCGTATAAAAAACGAATCTTGTAGATAAGAATGGTCAGGAAAAGTATGAAGGCAGAACTTATAGGTCTGTATTATATAATAGTATGAGTTGATGTCAACCATAACACAGAAACTATAGAGGGTAAAACCTGAAGCAGGTAATAATTAATTTGGGGTAATGCCAGCTAGGGCAAGGGCAATGTCGGTCAGGGTAATGGATAAGGTGGTAAGTTATACCTGAGATTATCCTGGAGAAGGGTAATCTACTTCTTTCTCCTTTCTTGCACATTCTCAAAAGTAGATACGAATTCATATCGACACGGTATGATATCTAGTTTAATATAGAACGTTATTCCTACGATTTTGTAAATAATGTACGCTCATTTTAAATACGACAAGAGATTCTAAAACTGCAGATACATTGTAGTAATAAATTTTGTATTCAAAAAGTCTACATTAATTTACTGTAACCACATTTACGTTGTATAATATTATAAATTTTCTGTGAATACAAAATTGAAAAATACGTACAATTCTCATAGAAACAATACCACTCCAATTACACAAGTTTTAGAAAATTAAATTAAAATTTTCAATAGTTTAAATGTAAGGTCAGAAAATATACCAAAAGTAAGACTTATTGTCAGCTAAAAATTACTGTGAAACAATAAAAAACGAATGTTTTTAGGGATATTATGCATATTTCGGGTATAAAATACCAATATAATTTTACATACCTTGAAAAGTAATTATAAATTGACCTGTGCAATCACGCGATCGTTTCGGAAACGTTTGAAAGAGGTTTCTTGAAAAATTCTTAAAACATTCGATTAATTTTTTTAACGTATTTGAAACGTTAAAATAACCTATATTCAGCCTATATCAAACACTTCTATAAAGTTTTTGTTGAAGTATTGGTAATATTCTATAAACGCTACATAATTATTATAAAAAACGTGTCCACAACTCTCAAACACTTTTACTTAATGTTGTACGTAGACTTGAAAAAATCATGTAAATGCGTGTTTAAAGGTTCAGAAAAATGTTTTCAAATGTTTACTTTTTCCATTCTAATCTTAACATGGATTATTTAAAATGATATAATAGTAATATTTATTGACTAATTTTTAAGTTTACAGTGTTATTCAAATGTATATAACAATCGGTGTACCATGTATATATCATAATCTAATCACCTGTCCATATATATTTACTAATTAAGTCTTATAGTAATTCACAGCTATTTCAAACGCTCAATCGTTTTCGGTTTCTAGAAAAAATTTGCAAAAAAAAAACAGAATACATAATATAGTTAGTCGTGAAGTACTTGTGATTTATATGAGTAACAAAGTCAACTATCATACAATGTTTGCATGATTCTTCTATGTTTGAATTTATTCTTAGAATTTTGTACATACCTAAATAACTTATTCTTATAGTTTTCGATTTTTTTAAATTAATTAATAGTTATTCTTCTACTAAATACACTTATAGATTTAATAATGAGACATTCGTGCATATGTTGTACCATAGTATATTTACGAAAATTACCAACGACCCTCACAAATTTATTTTGGATTACGTGAAATTGATTATAATTCGTGTTACACGTAAAGCTTTGAGCTGGGCATGTATACCCGGTAACAAGCGTTGCATTCAGAATAATTAATATTTTCAGATTTCAGCGTAAAAATAAAGATTATTCTAT